>PNEQ01099090.1:0-15720 GCA_003012365.1 Medauroidea extradentata | reverse complement strand
CACAACGAAATACATGCATACTTGTTATTCATTGCGACTTAGGCACTGAACTTAAAATAGTGAAATGAGACGAAAACTTTTAGGAAGCAAATATGGTACCCAAATTACATAGGTTTAATTATGAATGTTCTCTGCCAGAAATTGCCGATTCCTGGCATGCTCGAGGACTGCGTTGTAGAAACCCTACATACATAAAAAAAATGCACAAGTTAACAGAAAAGTAAAGAGGACAAGAATAACAGTAGTAAATAGTATTTCGTAAACTCTCCTTTGTTTGATTTTTGCTGAAATGTCTGACTAGTATGTTCAAGAAAGGAAAATATATTGATTCCTAAGACTTGATATGCGGGAAATATGCCTTTGTGACCTGAAAATCCCAAATTGTGCATCGGAATATGCCGAAGTAAAACTTATTTGTCTTTCCCCAAATTCAAATTGTGTTTTGATTAAACATATAAAACAATACCCGTAGGTTAGTGAGATTATATGAGATTATTTGTTTACTTTGTAGTGTCAAACTTATTGGATAAACATTTAAATCAAATAACAGTTACTTACATAATGCTATGTTGATTGTTAATCATATTTATCTATGGTTTGTAAAATCTCTTTTTTAATGTTTAAAAGATGTATGAATTTTTATAAGACAATATAACTGTATGATTATTACAGGACCAAGAGATTACATTTAGTTACAATCAAGTTGCTAGCAAGATCCAGTGATATTTCAGTGAAAATGCTTAGTGCTGTTATATTTCGATGTACTTTGCTTGCTTTATGTTTGTAATAACGTTAACCCTACTTATAGAATGGTAATACTTATGAATGTTAGTGTCTAGTGATTTTAATTTGTAGGGTTGTGTTTCAGGTTTTACTTTCCAGAAACATCTGGGCTTTAAGAGAAAAGTTTTCAAAAAAATATTTAATTTTTACACTATCCCGCTCGAAGGAAACAAACAGGTTTAGGGTATATTTCAATATTGTTAAATTTCAGTCTTGGTTAAATGTTGAATTTTTTAATGTTTCACAATGGGAAAATACGCCCCAATGCTGTGTAAGCGACAAACGCAAAAATTACTTTTTACCAGTGACATTTTAGTGTCTTTTTCATCTTTTTCAGTTGCTAAACTCACGTAGTAATTATATTTATACCGTCGTAAATGATCCAGTAAAATATAGTTAACCCAGACGAATAAACAATAATATATGTATTGTAACTGAAGTAAAAAAAATCCTATTGAATTATATTATGTTTTGGACTATGTTATGTTGGGCCATGTTCATTAAAAATAGCCGGCTGGATGAACTGCAATGTATTTGTTATCAATAAAACACATGTGTGATGTAACTAATTTTATTCAGTGTTGTAGTTTGTTTCGCCACACCAAGTACAAGGTTCAAGAGGAAACAAAAATTTGTGCCAGCTCGTTATTAAAAAGTGACAAAGTGACGCGATAGAGCTGTTCCTATTGGAAGTGGTCTTACAAAACAAATCTCAAATGTATTACCATTATATATTTTAAAGATGCTCAGTTTTGTAATTGTAAACTGAAATAATTTCGCAGTTTAGGTGCTTTCCTTAAGACGTTAAAATACATGCATGACATACTGCGACGGCGAATATTTCAGTACGAAAACGTATAAACGTATGCTGGCATTTCGGATATGGAATTTGTATTTAGCTACCAAAAAGGAGTGTTTTATCGTGATTACCTAATATGTAAATGAAGTACATAATTATTATAGTATTGGCACTTTATGAAATCCTAAAATATGAAAAAGTTTGACTGTCTGTAAACCAGTTATATATAACTACCTTCCTGGCTGCGGCTTCATTCGTTACTGTTGTTAAAAATTTAACAAAATTTTATTACCTATTCTTAAAATGTTAAAGTAAACAAGGTACATTTCCTAATAGTTGTTTATCATATTATGGCAGTTACCGTCGTTTAGTCCTCTGCTATAATTTTTGTACAAAAAAAATGAAGGAAATATTTGGGACGTCATCTGCAGGTATTCTGTCAAAATTGAACAACATTATAGTAACTCCGTTTCGATTCCCGGCTGGTTGGATTGTAGTATTTCATTAGGCAAATCTCCCGTTTCTCCCGTCCTCATTAGGGGCACTGCTCTGTATCCAGCTCATGTCACCCCTCACCGGCTCTAAGCTTGTCCCGTGGCGGCTGCGTCCTCTATGCTTTTAACATTTCACAACTTTGTCATATGCTTCAATTATAAACATGTTCTGCTACTAACGTGTGCGTGCAAAATATCAGAGAAATTTCCTGTCGCAATCTATTACAAGGGATGCTATAAATCTCTCTCACCGCAGACTTACATAATACCCGATAACACCAAGACATGTCATCAGAATTCTTATGTGTGTATGGGATCCAAAACTAGAAGGTGTTTTCATAAATCCAATGGCGAAGAGTAACATCTTTTGTGCCAGCTCGTTATTAAAAAGTGACAAAGTGACGCGATAGAGCTGTTCCTATTGGAAGTGGTCTTACAAAACAAATCTCAAATGTATTACCATTATATATTTTAAAGATGCTCAGTTTTGTAATTGTAAACTGAAATAATTTCGCAGTTTAGGTGCTTTCCTTAAGACGTTAAAATACATGCATGACATACTGCGACGGCGAATATTTCAGTACGAAAACGTATAAACGTATGCTGGCATTTCGGATATGGAATTTGTATTTAGCTACCAAAAAGGAGTGTTTTATCGTGATTACCTAATATGTAAATGAAGTACATAATTATTATAGTATTGGCACTTTATGAAATCCTAAAATATGAAAAAGTTTGACTGTCTGAAAACCAGTTATATATAACTACCTTCCTGGCTGCGGCTTCATTCGTTACTGTTGTTAAAAATTTAACAAAATTTTATTACCTATTCTTAAAATGTTAAAGTAAACAAGGTACATTTCCTAATAGTTGTTTATCATATTATGGCAGTTACCGTCGTTTAGTCCTCTGCTATAATTTTTGTACAAAAAAAATGAAGGAAATATTTGGGACGTCATCTGCAGGTATTCTGTCAAAATTGAACAACATTATAGTAACTCCGTTTCGATTCCCGGCTGGTTGGATTGTAGTATTTCATTAGGCAAATCTCCCGTTTCTCCCGTCTTCATTAGGGGCACTGCTCTGTATCCAGCTCATGTCACCCCTCACCGGCTCTAAGCTTGTCCCGTGGCGGCTGCGTCCTCTATGCTTTTAACATTTCACAACTTTGTCATATGCTTCAATTATAAACATGTTCTGCTACTAACGTGTGCGTGCAAAATATCAGAGAAATTTCCTGTCGCAATCTATTACAAGGGATGCTATAAATCTCTCTCACCGCAGACTTACATAATACCCGATAACACCAAGACATGTCATCAGAATTCTTATGTGTGTATGGGATCCAAAACTAGAAGGTGTTTTCATAAATCCAATGGCGAAGAGTAACATCTTTTGTATTATCATTTTGCCGGAATTCTGAACATTTTACTTCCATTTACACACCTGATGTCAGATTTCAGGGTGGGAGGGGGGGGATGAAATAACTTGTCACGTAAGCTACATTCCTATTCAAAAATAATCACGTTATCTCCATGGGTTCACGAATTACTGAGAATTATTTGGAAATACATTACATTTCTTAACGGCCTTTTGGGTAAAATTTTGAGGAAAAAACACAACGAAAGCAGGTTTTTTTAAAAGTATTTATGAAAGCTTGTAAGAATCAATTAGATATCTCAGCAGGTTGGAAAGTATTCGTTTAAAATACATTTTAAGTTTTTCACCCTTCATTTAGAAATTTGAAAAAATCTAAAAATATTGTAATATGTATATGAATGCACTATATTTTGAAGCAAAAATAACGTAATCTTGCAAAACTCATTTACTTCCTGTCACCACTTTAATTTCCCAATTTAGAAAAATTCCTTCTTGTTTGGAGTTCACGGCGTGAGAGGAAGTCACCTTGAAAATTTTGTGTGTCTAGGTCCAGAGGTTTAGACTGTGTGTGTTGATATGTCCCTAGCCACACTGCCGTGTCACTCGTGGTGCATGCGATACTTATAATAGAGATAAGTAATTTCAGTACCCACACTCTTCGCCTCTTTCCCCCCTCCCTACCCTCCCCTTTGTGTTTAGTCCGAGTAGGGAGAGTCCGAGCGATGAGAAGGGCGAAGCAGAAAAGAACAAAGGAAAAAGCTACATTTAAGGTGGTTCAATCGGTGGCCGCTAGATGTCATAGCGCATAGCGAAGAGCAGTACATCCTCACTCTACAAAGGCTCGCTGCCAACTGACTGCGATATCCGGCTCCCTGCATTATATACGATCTAACTGCGCGCTGATAGCATACAAGTACGCGTTTGTGGACGGTTTAAGCCTGTTTGCAGCTTATTCCCACACATGAATGATTTTCAGCGTGCACCATTTCCCTTAAGGCCTCACTCTTTAGTTTTGCAGTGGTTTTGAAAGTTTTTCTTTTTAATGCAAATTACTACATATTAAAAAAATTGCATAAATTAATACATGTATAAAAAATTTATTCCGGCAGTTTTAACGCTTATGTTTATATCTGAATTTTTCTGTTGCAATGCACCAAACTGATTTTTAAAGTTTTTCCCCTGAAATAGCACATATTTTGTTGTTAAAGTAAGCCAAAATGAAGCAAAAAAATTTTTTGCTAGCAAACGGTACATTATTAACAAAAAAAAAAAAAAAAAAAAACGCTGTAGCAAAATTGTGTATTGTATGACTATACATAGTCTCAAATTTTTTCAAAGCATTTGGTTAAAAAATATTCATGTTATTTGCAATTGTTTCAAATAAATTAAAGATCATGGCCTTAAGTTCGCCAACAGGCCCCAGTTGGTAGAAGGGCCGGGACAAAGCAACTGCCTTCTGCTCATGGCGCTGCGGGGTTGGTTGATGCCATAGTTTGTCGCCCGGCGGATGGCAGTAAGCTACTGGCTGTACACAAGACCTGATAATCTCTTACAATTCCTTAATTTATTGTACGTTATGATGATGCAAAAGTTACAGATATAAAACACATTGTTCATAGATATACATTCATAGCTGGTAATTGAGAGTCATTACCGCCTGAACCCATTGTGTAATAATTTTGCCTTTAGCAGTCTCAATGTGTTTATAATTAACTAGAAATTCTTGAAATTCAGTATTAAGTTGCTGCGTAGCACTAGCATTCAAGTTAGATGTTCTACCTACTCCAGAGCTATAGTGGGAGCAAGGATACGTAAGGATTTACATGTTAAATTGTATTACGTGAGTCTCAAGTTTAGCTCACATGGGCATTTCTGTTTTATTAGAACATGAAAACCCTCTTGTTCATCTCAACTTGTAGTGAACTTGTGTCACACAGCTTGCAAATTATTTGAAATAGATAGTATATAGCTGGAGGACAGAAGCTGTTGAAGGAATATTACTGGATGCTGTGTTATGTCACTGAAACCAGGATATTATATACTATTCATGTTTTCATTCTTACATTTTATAATTTTTTTAGCGTAGCTACTATAATTAATATGCAAGGTATCCCAATTGCACCTTTAAAATTGTCATTCAATGTATCAGTCATTTACACCTTCTTGTACAAGAAAGTTGACAGTGTGAACTAAATAACCAATTAGGTATGATCAGTTGCTTAGGTGGGAGGGAGGGACACAATTATAACCCCTCCCTTTTTTTTTTCCAGAGCCAGGCAGTTCCGTTGTGTTGACCATTACAAGTTAAGCAGGCATTTATAGACACCATGCTTTTCCAGGAAGTCAGGATTTTTAAACTGTCAACACAATGGAGCTGTTGGGCATGTTTCTCAGAAAAGAAATGTCAACATCAGGCAACCTTATAAGGTGTGGACTACGTCCGTACCATACAGTCGTTACTTACCTTGGCTAAGGAGAAGTTCACACCTTTTCCTTGAACAGTTGCGATACAAGTAGTATGACTTGTATTGTGAAGCCTAGTATGCAGTGGTGCATGAAAGTGAACATGAAAGACCTTAAATACCAGCTAGTGGATGACTAGTGAGCCCATAGGCTACGTACTCGTGAACAAGAAGGTGTAAGCCTTTAAAAGAAAATATTTACTACTGATTTAAATAATTTATCTCATGTTGCTGGGGGTACTGTTTCCCTTGAAAAACACCTACCACAGCTGTCCGTTCTAGAATTCTAACATGATACACACAGACAGGTGTAGCTCAAATTATTGTTGGAATTGAGGTTATTAGATTTGGTCTGCTTAGGCAGACAGGAGACTGGGTAGGAACTAACTACGCCATATTGGCTGGTATGGCTAGTTTGTGATGGTAGCCTGTACATTTAAACCAAATAGATCATGAAACCTTACCCTCTTGTTGAATATTTAGTATAACTTATCAGATGCACTCATCTTATCTTCCACAATCAAGATTTATCTCGTAACTCTCTCTATAATTGATAAAAATTGTGCCAAAGATGTTCGATACACTTGACAAACTACATAGGCAGTACACAGTTTATGTTGATTTGGTGTAGGCCTATAGAGAATTGTTTGTGTAGTATATGACAGGCACAGAACCAGCTATGAGTTTTAGTAGGGGCGAATTACTGTAAAAATAACTTGAACGGTATAGCCGCAACGAACCGACACATATTTGGCATGATAGTCTACATTATGCTCAATAAATAAACCAATGTAATTCTGAAATGGTCTGTCACCATGTACACTTTTAAGGTCTCTAAACTGTATGTGTTTAATTTTTTTTGGGATTTATTGGGGGGGGGGGAATCACCCTTACGACCCTCTTTACCCCCCTCTTCGTTTCCTTTACATGTCACGTGAACAGTGATGTAGCATTCCCTTGTGATCTGTTTTATGCTAAACTGCTAAGCTTCGTCTAGTTTTATATTTTTATCGAAAGAAAATGCTCTTCAAACCTACGCTTCTATTTTTTCAATAAATCACAGTTAATAAAACAGGTTTTTGGAACTTCTTATGCATTTTTAATCGGCTCAGCCTCTGTCTTGAAAAACACCAACCTGATTTGTAAAACAGAAGCAAAGAAGAATTATGTCTGTGCCATATTTTTGAAAAGTAAAATTTTAAAGGTGTTCATGTGCAGTAAAATCATAATTTTATATTTTCTTGAAATAGTGTTAGTTTTGTATAGAATATACTTGTGAGTACAGTTTCTTGTTATGAAACAATTTTAGCTCTCATATTTTTCTCATAACGGTGCATCGAAGTCAAAATTTACGTGTTAACACTGCCATGTAAATAGTTAAAACCAATTGAGTTACTTAAATAAAATAACGCACGGTTAACAAACATCCTGTGAGTTACATGATAAAATATTTAGAAACCGACAGTGCATTATCCTATTTCAAATTTTAAAAAAAATCACGAAAGAACAGCCAGGAAAGAAGTTGTAGATTCAGCAATGTTTCAAAATACAAAAGTTCAATGGGAGTTTTTAATGTTTTGATTTCAATTCAGTAAGTCAGTTGATTTTCAGTTTACATGGTAGCTTAACGGCTATGATGCACCAGTTTGAGAATACTAAGAGCTAACATTTTTTCGTAGAAGGAAACTGTAGTGACAAGTATTGTCTATACAAAACTATTTCGTGAAAAATATACAATTATGATTTTATCCCGGGCGCGGTCTACCGCAAATTACATCACCATTTTTAAAATTTTTTATTTGTACCAGATATTTTTTTCTTATTTTAGACACAAAATGTGACTAAATTTGGCTCTTATGAAATTTTTTTATCTCTCATAATTTTCGCGTAATGGCTTGTTAAAGTCATATTTTGTATGTTTCCGTTTTAACGACCACAATAAAACCAACTGATATACCAAACTGAAAAAAATCACAGTGGATAAAGACATTGCAGGCTACAATGACTTGCTCATAAAATTAAAGAACAAAGATTATTTGTATTTTTAAAAAAAATTATTGAATTTTTGAAATTTTAGTTTTTAGTTTCAGCATTTTTTTTTAATTCAAATAATTTTTATTCTTTAATTTTATGAGCATGTCATTGTAGCCTGTAATGTCTTTATCCGCTGTGATTTTTTTCAGTTTGATATATCAGCTGGTTTTAGTGTAGTCGTTAAAACGGAAACATGCAAAATATGACTTTAACAAGCCATTACGCAAAAACTATGAGAGATAAAAAAAATTTCATTAGAGCCAAATTTAGTCACATTTTGTGTCTAAAATAAGAAAAAAAAAATATGTGGTACAAATAAAAAATAAAATAATGATGATGAAAATTGCGGTTGACTGCACCCTTAAGGGGCCCGCTCAAAGTCCAATAGCAGAAAGACTATAGCAAAAACCATGATCCAATTTAATGCCCCAAGCATGAAGGTGGTATTATTCTAGAACTGCTTACCTTTTCCAGTGATCCAGTTTGATGTTCGACATTATTCTGGTGTTTGCCCTAGTATTATAATTGATTAAATGTTGTTTATATTTTGCTAAAAAAAATCATACAGCAGAGCCTCAGAAACGCCTCACTTTGTAAGTCATTGTTCCATAAAACTCTACAGATCTACAGGCCGTAATAGCTGTTTGATTCAAGTTGTAGTGTGTATCTATTAAGGTTATAGTTGCTGTTAAATTAGGTTATAGTGTCATTAAATTTAGCTTGTATTCTCAGGATTTGGACAGTTAAAGATTTTTTTGTAATTTGTGTATTGAAATTGAACAGTTTAAATTGCTGTGGATATTGGAGAGTTTGCCAGTGTATTTTATGTACTGTTAGCTAGGAACTTAAAAAGGTTATGATTAGATACGTAATTGTATAATTTATTTTTTTGGCAGTAAGAAATTTGTAGTTATGAAAATATGACAGGCTTTTGGTATTTAAGTTTGATTTATGTAGTTTCTTTGTTGCCTTCTTAGCAAACTTTGCATCTGAACTTAAAAAGTTGGTTGGCTGAACTTTTTAGTTGTAGAAAACTGGGAAAGGCTCCGTGTAGTTTATGCAGGATGAGAACATTCCTTGTTTGAGTTAGCTGTGTAAGCAGAACACAAAACAAACTTAACCAAGTTATGTGTGAATTGATAAGTTGTTTTCTGGGCTGCTATAAATCTTGGTGTTAAAGTAAACACACACTCTCACAGAAATATAACTCAGCGGAGAATGGTGCTTGTGCAAAGAAAGAACATACAAGTAGGGCAATAATGTATAGATAGAAAAAAAAAAACGAGTTTGTGAATGGGGCAAGTTCCTTAGTAACAACTACTGAACAGTGGCTAGTTCATAGCCCAACTCGCATCAGTTAACTGGCGTGTAGGTTTTTCAACACCTTACATTGCAGTAACAGAGTATTTTTACTGCATTCAACAAATCAAGACCTTAGATAGTGAAAAGGCCATTATTGATTGTTTAGGGGGTTTCAAAATAGTATTCATTGCATGTGAATTTTTTTTTATTTTTCCAAATTGTTATTCTGTCATTCTATAGAATGTGTTTTCTATTAGTAAGTAGTGGATGGTGTGGGGCAGTGAAAATATTGGACTTACTTTCAGGACAGCCAGGGTTCAAGTCCCATCCTGATTTAGATTACTTAAGATTTTACAGACTCATTCAAGGCAAATGCTGGATTGACTAGAGGCTCAGAAGCGACGGAGCTATATGGGTGACCTTGCAGCGTGCATAAAGTGCTGTATAACCACAACGAGCCAATCGTCGAACTAAAGTGCAAGATTCCAACCGATCCAATTTTACTACGGGACTTAAAGCGTGACCATATAATGTTAATTATGTACAGTCTGTAGCAAAGTTCAGTGCACATCTCTATTGGAGCTTCTTATACATCCAGTTACTATATTTTAAAGTATGGCAGTCTGAAAAGGGAGTTTTTAGCTATGTTGGAGAGTTTCGAAACCATTTTGTTGGTGAGCATAGTGTCGTAACCGTGACATTCCGTACTTGTCTGAAGTATGTTTTCATATATTGTTAAAATGGGTGCATGTGGAATAGTTTCGTTACATACACTTATCTACAAACGCACTGCAACACATTTGAAATGTGTGGTAGGCAACCTTATTGTGGCTGGTCGACTGCCAAAATGTTTTCAAAGTTTTAGTGGTTTTTTATTGTTTTGCGACATCACATCAAAGACAATTCAATAAACTTATTAAAACCAACTGGGTTATGGTAATTATTTTATGCATTTTGTACATAATTATGAACCTTTCATAATTAACTTTTATGCAAACCCTTAAATAATTTTTTGGAACTTTTTTTATGGTGGTCCTTTGTAAGATCGTAATCAACATTAATTTGGAAATTTTTAATGCAAAATATTAAACATTTAAATCTTGTTACCGTATAATTACTTCAAAAAGAATTTTGTTGCTCCATTTTTACGCATTTCTTGCAGTAGTACTTGATAAAGTATTGCAACATATATAATATACTGTATTGGCAATAAAGAAAGTAGTTTTGGACTACTTGAACATTCGTAACAAGAGCTGTAACAGATACCTTTTTTGTTTCCATTTGGCCTGATACGGTGACTCGGCCTCTGATGACCTTGCTGTGTAAGAAACATTATGCTCTAATTACTTGACCTTTAGTAGTTTCAACACCATTTGTAAGGTATGATAAAGACTGTAAGTGAACAGGACAGTTTTCTGTGTAGTTAGACAAAAATTATATAACATGTATTTAATACATATTTAAAATTATAAAATAATTTCTCCTGTGTAAATACTCGTAACATTAAAAAAAAAAATCATGGGGTGCATACACAGGATAATAGTGAGTATGTCATTGAGAAAACTCGTGCAAAAGTTCATATAATTTGCAGTGCATTAGAATTGTGAGTGACTTAGAGTCGTTTCACACATGGCCTCAAAGCAGCGATGCTATTGGCACATCATGGATTCAAGCTGAGGTATTCACACAGAGAGATCCTGCAGTGTTAGCATTGCTACAGTCGTCGACAGCTGCTGGTTTGTGCTAGAGCAGTGCAGCAGGACCTTTTTTAATAGTGCGGCTAGGGGCGAACAGTTGTATCAAATGAGAACTTTCAGAGACAGCAATATAATTAGCAGCACTGCTGCAATGTTCATTGGTTGGTCACTACGCATTATTTCAGTCAGTATTGTCTGTCGCATCATTCAGGTGTGTAATGCAGGCACAAAAATCTGTTAACACGCAAACTGTGTGTGACAATATCAATATGGAAGGTTTTATAGCGGAGACTGAAAAATACTAGCCTATTGGAACGTAAAACATTATAATTTTAGCTACAAGTAAACAAAACCTAGTGCATGGAAAGCTTTCATGTTACAAATTTTAACTTTGCTACTGAGAGTGTAGCATAAAATATGTGTATGTGTGTGTGCATGCGTACATGTGTGTGTGCATGCATGTGTGTGTGTAAACTTAATACTTAGATAACACGTGGAAAACGTGTATTACTGATTGCTTGCAACTGGAAGTTATTTTATTTTGTAAGTTGGGTTAGGTGAGAGTTAAAAGAAGTTTTCATCTGGTGAAACTACTCTTCTCTTTATTGTATTATTTCTTTCTGATTGCACCATCTATATTAAATAGTAAGTTATCAAACAATTTTTTTGCATACAAAAGAACAGAAAAACCTTTTTGCAGTCGTCTTGCAAGTCATCATATGTACTATAAAAAATATTTCTCTTTTCTCTCCTTAATCAAGGATGAGCCCGAATCTCCTATTCATTCTTTTTTTCTAACGATAATTGTAACATGTGATCTTGTTCGGCTTTGAATTTCATAATTGAACTATGCTGTGGTAGGTCAACAATCATATGCCGGCAATGTGGAAAGTAGTGCGACGGTAGTAGTAGTGCTATGGCGTTGCTGCAGCGCGACAGCAATGTATTGCCAGGCAGCCGCTGAGCTGCAGTTCAACTGCTCAGTAGCGCCGCTGAGTCACCGTGTGTGAATTGGGCCTTAGGTGAACTATTCATGCATCAGTTACATTTTGCATGTGCTACATGCTTTTTTCATTTTAAATTTTGCAGGTATATCCATTAGTTAAATAATTTTTTTTTTTATTTTTATTGCTTTTTATAAATTTGGTGTATAAAAAAAGCTGTTTTATGTGAGTAATATTTTCTGCATTTTACTTACGAGAAAAATAGAATATTAAATTTTTTTGTTTAAATAATTTTTTTACTGTCCCCCCCCCCCCTCTTATATTACCTTTCTATCCGGTTCGCCAGTTCGTAGGGCCTAGTTTCAATTCTGAACACTCAAACAAGAAAGAGAGTTTAAACCAAGGTGTTTATTCAAATGTTAATTGATAGTTGATCCTTGACTTTCGTAGAACTATGTATAGGAGTGTATTCCATGGCAGTTATCTAGGGAACCTGTGTTGATGTCGCAAAACAGCGGCCTGAGTACGAACATTACACATCGCAAGTTTCGTTCCGTTCAGAAGATATTTTCTCTGGGTTCACCGCATTCGGAACTGGGCTGAAAATGAAAGCCTCATAGTTCGCTACCGCACTGCAATTTTCGGAGTTTGATGACATTGCAGCTGTAACGAACGTAAATCTTGAGTACGTATGCACGTCACATACGATGAACACTGCTTCTACATGGTGGTATCCTCCACGAGGAAAATGGCTGGTGATGCAAAATACGTTTAGCAGAAAATAATTACTTAATAAAACAATGTGATTTGATTTTTATGGAATAGTTACGTTGTTTGAGTCAAAATTAAAATAAAAATATTACTGAGAGCATAGCTCTGGGCTTTAACAATCCTCGAGTATAAATCAGTGCATTAAATTATCCATTTAGGTTATGGAGGCTAGGAGGAATCAAAATTGAAAACATTCACATATTGAATGACACTAGTGGCCGACAGCAGAACTACATAGTCAGTTGATGCTTTGGTAGTCAACAGATGGCGCAGGGACTTACAAGATCAATATTTCAGCTCTTAAAATAAAAACATAATATTCCTTTGTAACATGACACTCTATAATTAATATTTAAAATGTAATGGTAGTTGTAAGACTGTATTTAAATTTGTTTATTATACTGTATAATGCCAATATCGTGTACAGTTTACACATTAATTAATAAAATGATGAAATAACATGCTCATATTGTCTTTCACCGCAAGCACTACATTTTGTTTGCGAAAAATCTGTAGACTTGTTCCTTATTATAATAAAAATTCTCAACGAGCTCAATAATCGTAGTAATGAGACGGGAATCAATTTGAGGAATTATAATTTCTGTGGCTAACACTACAATTGTTTTTTAACCTAACTATCAGTAAGTTAGGGCCTATATGATATGAAAAAAAATTATGTGTTTATTATCATGGAAGTCTTTTAGAGACAAAAAGTAGGAGCAAAGAGACAGTAACCATAATGATAAATCATATTTTTAACACCCATTAGCTAAATACTAGCACCACAATTGTGTACGTTAGCTTCCTAAAATATTGACGTCATAGAACTTCGTTAATCCAGTGTCTTTGCAGAAAGATAACGAAACGTGCTCTGCAAAAGGATTCATACTCACTATTTGCTGTACGTGTTTCGTTAGCACTCGGTACATATCACAACATGCCGGACGAGTTCGTACTCAGGGCACAGGCCTGTAGCACTTACTGTCGGCCAGGAACTAAAGTTGATTGAGATAGGTTTTGCAGAGCAGGATTAGCCTCTTGCCTATTTCTTTTCCAGCTTCAGTTTCAGAGAACTGTTTGATAGAGTCTGTACTGTTTGTTACTATCACCCAGGTTCGCAGGCATCTGGATTGCAATATAGAACCATGGAATTACACACATTAAGCCTTGTCTTCTCAGTTATAAAGAGACATAATAATGTAGAAACCGAAATTTTGATGTTAATTTGTTTTTTTTGTTTCTGTATTTAAATTGCACTTATAGTATTTAATATTAAAGTATTGTTCATATTACATTGAATCATTGTTTAAGCAGTGTTGTTGGCCTATATTATGATTACGATTGGCAACACTAGAAGCATGGGTGGATTCATGATGTTTAGTTTTTTGTAAGATGGTTCATTTTTTTGTAAGATTTTTTAATTTATTAATTTAGTAACAAAGCTTTATAATTATAGATTTATAATCTTACTCCCCCAGCTGTCTTTGGCCACATCATAGAAATAATAAGTAAGCATCATGATGTTGTTAATGAACTTGTTTCGTCTTTGGATAGTCGTGGTGTTGGAGTTCGTGGATGTTTCGTTACACTGAAGTTTAGTAGGTCTTTTCATGAGGAAATTGACATTTAAGTAGCATCACATTTACTATTTATAAATCTATAACCCATGCAAACAAATTATAGTATTTCTTGAAATATCAGTAGTTGTTTAAACCAATGTATAAAATTCCACATGGCTTTGTTTACATGCTGGTACTTCCCCGAAAGCTGATATACTCCATTTTATATAAGTTTGGGTAAATCTGACAGCAACTTATGAGCAATAATTTGTAATACTTTGTCATTTGTGTCATTACACAAGATAAACTTTGCAGCATAAATGCTGAAATGGATATCTCAGATTCATTTTATAACTAAAAATGACTTGCAATGTACAAGTCATAAAATACTGAAAATTATTGCCCATAAGTTGCTTTCATACTTATCCAAACTTATGTGAAATAACAATGATAAAGATTGCTTATATTGCTTCTGATAAAATTGTTACTCTATGACCACATGCTAGTTTGCAAAATAATATTTAATATTTCTTCCAGGCATTTCAGTTATGTTTATATCTAGGCAAATTATTGGTTTTTGACTATTAATTTCTCTTTGGGGGCATAATTTTTTTTTTCTTCTGGTCAGTTATTGAGTGGAATGTTGTGATCATGTCTCTGTAATTTTAAATTCCATAGTTGAGAATCGTCTTGTAAACAATTAGGTAACCAAAATTTGTTGTACTTGGGTTTACCTGTGTGGTGAGTGGTCGAGTGATGGGCGGCGGGGAACACAGTGTCGCAGAGAAATGGCGGCAACTGCACCCCAGCATCTTGTATTTCCTCCAGCCGTACGATCAAGATGCGAGTGTACGTTCATGTTGTTGTCTTATAAGTTGTGAGTTCTCTCTAGTTTGTTTGGGGGATAGTTGTTTTACATAATTTTTGTGATTTTTTTTTCTCATTTTAAAAGCTGCCCTCTCAGGGTTTTTTTGTTTTTATCGTCCTACTGGGTTAATGGTTCTGTTTTGTAATTGGATGGCTCAGTTAAAAAGTAAAACCACTCAAAAATCCCTTGTTATATTAAAACGTACGTACTGGATGTTTTTTTTTATAGTAAGTATGGTAATTACTGTGTAGTAGATGTTTTTTGAAGCTGTTTTTCTCTGTAGTTGTTTAAAAGTTTATAGTACACCTTTGGTAAAATACCACTATTAAAATTAATAAAACATTAATTCTTTACTTTTAAACAAAAAACTAAACTATATGTGCTATTTCTCTTTTTAACTGTGTAGCGTGAACTTCTGCCAATGTATTTGTGTACCGTCAACTGGGGTGACTTTGATAGAAAAAAATGTTTTAAATGCTCAACACATTGTATTAAATTTTTTATTCTTAAATGTATTTATTGGATAATAAAGGTAAAGTGGTAGAGCACTAATTCACAATAGTTACGAAAATTTTACTATTACGATTTCATAGAAAAAACTTAAATAGGGGCCTATCAAAGTTGTAC
>PNEQ01099089.1:0-15721 GCA_003012365.1 Medauroidea extradentata | reverse complement strand
ACTAATTAAAAAATAAAAAAATATAAAAAAAAAACAAGATAGAAGGTGGAGCCAATGAGGGTAGCTAGGTATCAAGACAACGGACATTAAACAAGATGGTGGGTAGACCGTACACATTTAATTACGAGACACATGCTGAACAGATCCGGTGATCCGGCTCCAAGGCTCCTGCAATAGAAGGAACTATACTACACTACTACTGTGTTAAAATTTCTGTACATTACATCGTTTCTCGAGACAAATTAGTGAACCATACACTGTAAAAATCTTCCTTTGTAGTAATGGAAGTAATTAACCAACATACAGTAGATATGGGACACTTGTAATACTTCAGCTTGTAAAAAGAACAAGTGTTGAACATCATTACTATTGAATACTGGTAAAACCAATCGATACATTTGACTGTTACGTAAAAATGTATTGGAAAGACCTATTTACATATGGCCATATTCATGAAATGACCATTGAAGAGGAAGTGTCCGAACTTTGTGGTTAGATTTGCTTTCACTGTTCACTTTTATTATGTCCGAAATTGGTACAAAGTTATGATTAATAAATATTATTTTGTATTATGCTCCTATTGATTTAACCCTATTTTTTTCGAGCTTAATTTCAATGATTTACATTTTATACCTAGTTACGAATGCCCGCGTAAATAGTTGAAATTTTCTTTCGTCTTCGGACACAACATAGGACAAAAGTTTAAGATTCAGTGAATACTTGTCTTAGGATCAAGCTTGTCCTACGATGCTGTAACTTCGGATAGCGATGTGACGTCACAGAGCCACGTGAGCCCAATCAGCGCATTTTTGTCCTGGGACACAACTTTGGACATCGCAATTGTGAATAGTCCTGAACCCTACCACTGACAGGAGCGGATCCAGCTCTGAATCTTGGAGCCGGCTACGCCTTAAAAATAGCTCCACCCACAGCCCATGCCAGAATGGGGGGTCCGGGGGTCCTGCCCCTAAAAAATAATTTAGATTTAAGGGTGCTAAATGGTGCTCTTTACGAAGTTTTCAGACTAAAATATAAATTAAAATCACCTTTAATAAAATGTTACAATCTTAAGTATATCTTATAGTTTACTAGCTGCCCCGACAAACGTTGTTTTGGCACATAAATAACTTATTGTAAGTGTGTAAGGATGTGGTATATCAGTGGAAGAGGTCTAATAATAAAGAAATTAATAAATAATAATAAAATCATAGAGCAGCGACATCTGGTGGGGATAGACTGGTATCAGCTCGTGGGGATAACTGATCAATTATCACTTACATAGTTATATCGACCGGGTTCTAAAATTATTAAAATAAAAATATTTACTAAACAATAGCACTTAGGAGTATAAAAATAGATAAAAACCTATTCGCAGACGTACCAAAGGTATATACAAAATTTCATTGAAATAGGTTAAGCCGTTTTGGAGGAGTATGGAAACAAACACTGTGACACGAGAATTTTATATATTAGATAGATAGTGAAAACCTTTCTGATTATATAAAATAAGTTATTTAAATTTTATTTCAACACTTCTGCTTACGTACTGTTGCAAGAAATGATTGTGTTGTTAAGGACTCCGCCTCTCTGAACAGGTTTTACTCTTAGCAAACCCAGGCGCGAAGCAGCGGTAAGAACTACCGTGACTAGCGCGCCTAGTGTCGCATCGCCCCTAAGCGAACAATGCACTAAATTGGCTCGCAGTGTTTCCGTTGTATCGCTGTAACTATTGGACTTTAAACGACGACCCTATTAATTTATTACTGGAAAGTATGTACCACAGTTCACAGCAGTTCCCTTAAGGCCTTGTTACGGAGTTTTGCAGTGATTTCGAAAATATTTTTTTTATTGCTACCTAATACTCATATCAAAATTTCTCTGCACAGTTTTGACACTTATATGTAATTATTTGTAGCTGAATTTTTCTGTCGAATTATACTGAGTGGTTTTTTAGATTTCATTACCCAAAGTACCACGTTTTTCGTAGTGAAAATACGCAAAAAATTAAGGACATAATTTTTTTGCAGGCGAACGGTACATTATTTTAAAAAACGCGTCCACAGTAATGCGCATCGTGTGATTGCACATTGACTCAAATTTTTTCTAAACTTTTGGTTAAAAAATATTTTAGTTATTGGCACCAGTCTGAAAAAAAAAAAACTCGGGAACAAGCCCTTAAGTAGTTTCATTGCCAACTGAGCAGTGGATTTTGTGGTACAGCTGTGTAAAAAGGCCATTTTTAGCCATGCCAGATGGCTCGGAAGTAGTATTTACAATGTCCTTATGTTTTGAAAGTACTATATTAACGTTTTCTAATGCGTGTTTTCTTTTCGCCGATAGGTACATTGATATTACGTAACATTGTTTTTCCAATAAACGTATATTTATTACCCACTGTAGCGTAGTTATGCAGCCAAGGAGGTGGGCGCCTAAAGGTTCTGTTATCATTTACAAATTTCCAGGAAAAATATGAGATAATCTCTTCAATATTTTACTTAGTATTTGTCTGGTTTAATATTTTTGGAGCCAGTCTTGGGAGGGACCACGGTGCCAATGAACCACCCCCCCCCGCCCCACGGACCATTTTCTGGATCCACCCTGATCATTGGTGTATGGAGAACCATTTCTACCATACCTTCGTTCTTAACATTACTGTAGATCTATATGGTAAGTTAACATGTAATTTTTAAAGTGAATGAGCGATTGGATCACGACATGTGACCGAAGGAAAAGAAATCTGCGAAGAAGAAGCAAAACAGTGACTAAAACCCAAACAGAGGAGAAGGATTCCTACAGTCGGCGAGGCAGAAATAAGTGACGTTACTCGTAGTCCGACCCGAAATCTCGTTAGGTAGTCCCATCCACGCAACCCTCCCCCAGTCGAGACTACATTCACAGCTCATTTCCTGCCTCCAAGGGAGTTTCATAATTAGCGGGGTCGTGGGTTGGGCAGGGGGAATGTGCGAACTACCCTAGGGGTTGGAAAAATCAACTCCGATTCTAAACAGACAACCTCAACTTCTCAGTCAAGTTGGTTCGCTTGCTTCGGCTTATCTTTCTTTTCAACAGACATCAAGCGCTTACGAAAACGTAAAATTGATCACGTGATCGGATTTACTCAGCCGTTGGCTGTTAAGAGCCCTATACAATTGGCGCACAGTTTTTTTTTTTTAAAGAAATAGTAATATACTTGTGTTCTATATCTTTACGTAAGAAAATATAACACGTTTAAAACTACGTTTTCATTCTTTTTTTTCTTGATATTGTATTTAGAGACATAGTTTCGAGGCACCTTAAAATGGCTAAAAACGACTTTTTAAGACTGGCCAGTTTCACGTAAAAATACCTACCGAAATCGTAAAAACTTATAGAAGATTGCGCTGGACTTAAGTACGCACTTTCCGTAAATAAAATAAATATGGTCTCTGCTTAAGGGCGCAGCCTACCCGCGTATAAGAGGCTCGAAAGCGACGGAGCAGTAAGGTCGACCTTGAAGCGCACATCAAATACCGCGTCGCCTCAACGAGCCAAGCGCTGAACTAGCGTGCAAAGTTCCCGCAGAACGGTTTTTAACTACGGGACAGTAAGCGGTGACCATATAATTTTATTGGTGGAAAGTCTGCCACTATGTTCATTGCAGGTCGCAATCTGAGTTTCACATACATCCGGTTAGTACATTTTGACGTACGGAAGTCTTGAATAGGCCATTTTTAGCTATGTTGGAGAGCTTAGAAACGTGGCGACTTAACAATGAAGTTCCGACCTTGTCTGAAGTTTGTTTTCTTTTCGTACGTTGGCACAATGGGCACACGTGGAATATTTTCGTAGAAAAAAAAACCCTGTTTACCAACGCACCACAACGCATTTAAAGCGTGAGGTAAAACACCAACGACAAAAACACTACACGCCGTTTTCCCGCTCCGATCATAAAGGCGACGCGGTTGCTGACGCACGAGCCAATCTAGTTCTTATCGTCTGACTGTTAACGTATCTCAAACGCAGCATTTAGCGCCTGCTGTATATGGCTCTTGATGGCACAGGAAGGACACGGGAATTCGACTGTACAATCCTCGGACACAGGTTGCTGTATGAGGGGTGGTCATCTCTCTGCTACCTCCGCCCTCTTGGGAAAGAAAGGGGCAGGGCTCGAGGGTGGGGGAGGGGTGGTCCCGAAGATTGCGATTCCGACAAAGAGAAAGACAAGGAGCAGTGCAAAGGTCTCAAGTTGCTCCGTCCCCCCGTCAAAGGGTTCCACCCTTCTCCGCGAACGGAAAACACAATTGCCTCGTCTGAAACTTGGCAACCGAATATTAAACACAGTTATTACTTCGCTGTGGCTCCCGCAAACTCAAACTCTTAACTACACCCCTTCTGTCCCTTCGCCCCTCCGAGTCCTGTGACCCTAACCCCTGAAGGCAACACTGTAGCGACGCGGCGCAGCAGCAGCAATATCCACGCCAATGAGTAAACCACTCCGTCAAACCCCGAAAATTTAATAACTCATTCCATGTCGACTGCTGATGGTCTCCGAGTCCTGGGGACTGGAGAGGTAACTAATTGATCGGGTCTTAATTAGCCTTCAAGTACTAATTAAAATGTAATTAAAGTTGGAAAATTAGAAATATTTTGCGCGAGACTCCCAGGGTTACGCTTGGCTCTCCCCTCCCCCCGCGAGGAATGAGTCTCTCTCGTCTCTTTCTTCTACTCGGCCTTCCTTTTAACCGATTTGGAAAACATCCTTCTACTCCCCCCTTTCCTTCCTACCATATTTTCTCTAGCAACAACCCTTTGCCACCGCTGTTCAGAGAGAAATCTGGCTGTCAAAACGTCAAATGCGACCGTAGAGACAAAGGGAAATGGAAAGGGAGCTGGCGAGATCGTTATTAAATTCCGCGAGGGCTGATGTTTCGGTCGCTGACGGGCGCCTGCGAGTGACGCAACCCGCAATACACCCCTTCTCTCACGGCAAATGATCTTCGACGAGATGTATACGACGGCGTACTGACTACACGAGAAGTCGTGATGAACCGGGTCCTTTGGGAACTGGCAACGCTGCATTGGCCAGTCTGACCGACATTCCCAACAAAACAACAAATCGCTGGAATATCTATTAGATTGACTTTCGTCGCTAGGGAGATGCCATCTTCGTTAATTTGGTAAGATAAGTAAGGAACAAACTTTCAATACCAGGTATGTCTACCTTATCGTAATTTTATAGGAAAGCTAAAAAAAAAAAAAAAACAAATGTATTCGGATATTATAGAAAATTTAACATAGCAGGTTTGTTATTGCTCATAATTTTAACTCTCAAATTATAGCAATAATTATACAATATAAACATAACATTCCGCTCGTAATTTTTTTTTTTAATTTTCACATCGTGTTTCGAAATAAATATTTTGTACCGTAAAATGGGTATACTTTGCACCACTAAAAAAATAAATTTTCTATGCTGGTTGAATTCGATGGCATTATCTCTCATAGTTTTTGCGTAATATTGCCACGAGCTTTAACTGTGTCCCAATGTGTTACGAAATATATTGATTTAAAACATGGACTTACTATGCCGATATATGAAAATACATATAAAAAACGTAGGCTGTTTGTAAGTCCGTACAGGTCTCATTTCGCACTTACGGACAGCCTACGTTTTTTATATGTATTTTCATACATCGGCATAGTAAGTGCATGTTAGTAAATGAGTATATTTCGTAACACATTGGAACACATTTAAAGCTCGTGGCAGGCGGTGCCCTTAAGGGGCCTCACGAGAATAGGTTGCGTTTGTCTGTATGTGAGGCAGGAGCGGTAAGGTTGCCACTGACCGGCATATGTAATGCATTATCGCCTCTCCGCGCTGCTAACCATTTGGCATGCAGTGCATTACTATTGTCCTCTTTTTTACTCTGGGACTTTAAGCGATGACCACATTATTTTATTTATGGATAGGATAGCTCGAAGCTTAACGCTTGTTTTTATAGTTGTGTTATTCGAATCCGGTAGTTATTTTTCCGTATACGGCTGTCTGGAAAACCCATTTTTGGCCGTTTTGAGGGGCCCGAAAACGGTGACTTAAGGGCTCGGTTCAACTCAGTTTTGAACGTATTTATTTATTGTTATATTTGTACCAGATATTCTTTTCTTATATTATACATAAATTGTGATTAAAATTTTCCTCTTAGGAAATTTTTTATCTCTCGTAGTTTTTGCGTAATGAGTCGTAAACGTCAAAATTTGGACTTAACGGTTTTAAGTACGCCACTAAAACCAACTGACATACCAAACTGAAAAAATTCACACTACATAACAATGTTGTAGGCTATGATTTGACACATATAAAAACAATTTTTTTTTTGTATTTCTAAGAAATTGTTGATATTTCTTTAATTTTCATTTCAAGATTCAGCATTTTTTTACTATAGTCTATAACGTAAAGTGCAAATTTTGACGTTTACGACTCATTACGCAAAAACTATGAGAGATACAAAAGTTTTCTAAGAGGAAGATTTAATCACAATTTACGTCTAAAAAAGAAAAAAATTCTGGTAAAAATATAAAAATAAATAAATACGTTCAAAACTGAGGTGAACCGCGCCCTTAAATAAAAGTGCTGAATTTTTGAAACTATAGCGACATAGTTTGAAATGTGGTTTTTTTTTTTCGTAGATATGCAAATATAACGCGCGTTTAGTAGTTTAGCCAAAAAAAGAACAGTCGCAACTCGCTGCAACGTATTTCAAGCGCAGGTAGGGAAGTCCCTTAAGGCCATGATCTTTTATTTATTTCAAACAATTGTAAATAACTTAAATATTTTTTAACGAAATGCTTTGAAAAAATTTGAGACTGTGTACTGTTATACGATACACAATTTTGCCAGAGCGTTTTTTTTTTTTTTGTAAATAATGTACTGTTTGCTAGCAAACAATTATTTTGCTTCATTTTGGCTTATTTTGACAACAAAATATGTGCTATTTCAAGGGGGAAAAACTAAAAATCTGTTTGGTGAATTGCAACAGAAAAATTCAGATACAAACGATGATATATAAGTGTTAAAACTGCCAGACTGAATTTTTGATATACTGTATGTATAAATTTTCGTTAAATAAAATATTTTCGAATCCACTGCTAAACTAAATAGCAAGGCCTTAAGAGGACTATACACAAACGTAATTTTAAACGTTTGATGAGCGGATACAGTGAAACAATAAGGTTCAGCTTTCTACACTCGACGATAACAGCGTCGCTTCTATTCGCAGCGCGACAAACTGGCGTGCAGTGTTAAGGGCATGGGCCCGAGTTTCTTCGCATTTAGTGACAATTATTTTTTAAAACATAAATGGGAGCCGATATCGTAAAATCGCTTCGTAACTTTGTTATGGCTGATATAAACTGCATACTCTAATTTTGTCGAGTCAGAAGACTGCAAAATAGTTGCTAATTAGTTAATTAACGAAAGTTCCTTTCAATTCATAAATTAGCTCTACTCATCATACAGTTTGTCTCGAAAAATTACATTGCATAGTAAAACCAATTTGCAAAAAAGTTACGAAGCGATTTTACGATATCGACTCTCGTATGCATTAAAAAAAAATAACTATCTCGAAAACCGAGAAACTCGGGCCCAAGCCCTTAACGTACTATCGTATTCTTATGGGACTTAAAGTTGCGACCCTACAATTTTATTTTTAGAAAGTTTGTAGCAGTAAAGACCAATGCATGCTTCCAACGTTGGGTTTTACGATTTTGGGTGGTATTTTGCCAGTTACAGCTGTCTAAAAAAAAAAAAAACAACGTTTTTAGCCATTTTGAAGGGTCCCAAAAAAAAACATGTTTCTGATATGCATGTTGCATTTTTTAAATTATAAAAGTCTAGTTTTAACAGTGTGTTCTTTTCGTAGATAAACATATTGTGAATAAGTTTAGCTGTTTCGCGTATAAAAGAATAGGCGAGGCACGATACAACATCAGTCATGCGTCAGGTGCAAAAGCCTTTTAATAATTTACTACTCAAACTTTGCGCTAGACGAAAAAATAACAATATGAAGCAGGAGTACTACTTAAAACAAATATTAAAAATTTAATGAGAATTGATAAACGCTAATCCACTTGATTTTTTATACACTACTGCCAACTTTCCTAAAAATAACTTTGTCGGAAATTAATCGAGCAGAGAAGAGCGCCGTTAAACGCGAACATACTTTCAAGACGTACTTTAAATTTATAATTTAGTCATATTGTAATATTAGACTTATTAACCTTAAATGTGAATTTAGTGCAGTATTTCTTATTCGGCAAGTTTCGTTACACACTGTATACGAAATGAACAAGTCATGATTGTTAGCCAAATAAATCGGGTCGTGCGACCGCTCATGTACCAAGAGTGCCAACTGAAAATACGTGACCGGTTCAAATGGATGTTATGGTCGCGAAACCATTAGGCCGAGGCGACAAGGGAAATAAAGCTAAAAGACGGCTCCACCTCCACGGGAAATATCCGAGGTCGTAATAAAGGGGGGCACGAAGTGAAATGATAATTGCAATATCGTCGGTGTGTTTCAAAAGGAAGCAATTTCCTGTAGGTTGCATCAGGCAACGGTGAAATGCTAGGCTCGTGGGATGGGTAGAGGGTGAGGGAGGGGGACAAAGCGAAAGAGCATCAGTTGGTAAGGGGCTTGGTTGAATGATCAGGGGGGCTTGCTCGGAAATATGTGGGGCGGCGATGGTTGTGGAAGAAGGAGTTGGGGGTTGGGAATGCCTAAGTAAAGGGGGCAATAACTTCTGCCCACCCCCATCGTCCTGTGTGACCATCTTTCTCCCCCCGCACACACAAGGGCCGTGTCTGCCTCTTGAGACTATTCCTATTCCTACATCTCGTGCGTCGTCCGTCTTTCTCTACCCTCTTTATGATCATATTCTCCTTCTTGTCTTTCGTGCCACGGCTGACTCACGGGGTCGCCGATAATAAAAGGTATTACGATTCCTGATGACGAATATTAATCTCAATTTGCCGGGGCCGCTCCGGTTGTAGCATTCCAATTCGGACGCCTTCACCTCGGGGCGAGAACCGTCCAAGTCTCGCCAACGTTTAGTAAAAAAAAAAAACACATCCGTTTTCAAAGCAACAAAGGAACTGTAGATTGATAACAGAAACTGGCATTCATATCGGAAGTAAAATAAATAAATTATGCATTATTTATTTTGTTTGGCCGATAAAAAATTAATACAGCTTAATACATTAGCTTAACTTCAAAAGGGAAGCACCTAAAAATTTCATGTTTTGAGTAAAATGCATATAGAAAGATTTCAGTTTCGCCGAAAAATCTGTTAGTTGACATATTCGGTCGGAGCAGATTTGAAGCGCAAGTACGGAGGCATCTATCTAAGAGGTTTGAAATGTTCATTGTTTGCCTTTGCTAAAAATATGAATCTTTAAATTAAAAGAATCACAATTCTAGAACTGCACTGGCAATCAGAATAAAATGCTACGTTATTTTTTAAAAAGGGAATTTTTGTGTCGGTTTTTTTTTCTTACAGGATAGAGTGCGCTTTTGTCTGTGTGTCGGTGAACCAAACTCAAAAATGCAATTTTTTTAGTTGTTTCCCTTTTGAACTGGGCCATCGATACGATGACTTTCTGATGACTTTTGTGGCGTGATTTGAAGGATTTCTGTGGAATAAGATGGCAACTCTGCTCTTTTACTTTCGGCTCTCTTCCGAAAAGAACTCGACACCCGTGCAATGTAATAATAGGCAGTCTCGCTAGGCGGTTATTTACGTAACAGTCACAAGTGAACTGGTGAGCTGGCTGGTTCACGAGCGTCCAAACTTGCTGCCTTGCCCAATATCCTGTTACGAAATATATCTCTCCCCCGCCCTCCCCAACTCTGACTCGCGAAACCGGAAACAATACGGGAAAATTATCGCCCGCCAATTTTTTATATCCTTCCTGGTTCTGCTCCTGCGATCATTACAATGAAATAAAATTCGCCGTAATTTTTCTCCCGCCGGACGATATCAATGGAGGTAATTTGAAGTCTTAAGTTACACAGAATATTTGGTTTTTGATTTAGAACTAACTACCTTTTAGGAATTAAAAAAAAAAAATTATTTTTTCCCGGGTGTCTGATTCGGTAAGCTTATTTTTCCAGTAATGACCCAGGTGGGAATTAAACTCGCAACATTAGATTTCAACAATGGCAACACTAATACGATAAATAGAAACGAACTCCAGATTTATGGCCTTTAAGTATATTGCTACGAGAGCTGAAAAGCCATATTCTCTATTAAAAAAAACAACATAAATAAAGCTTGTTTAAAAATAGATACTCGAAACTCCTATATACTATGTGCAGAATCAGTTTACAATAGAATTTTTGTATACAATTTAAGGTAGCAAAATTGTGTGCAACAATTCTGCAGCTGTAAGAAGCGTTACCGTGGGCCTTACAATACGTTTGGAGTGAAATCGTATTTAGCAATTTAGAGATACAAAAAATTAAGAACCAATAAATTTCATAAACAAAAGCATCATCTATTATCTCCTAAATACAGTTATTGACATTAAAATTACGTCATCCCTGTAATTTCAAGGTCAAACCAACACAGCGTACATTCAAAAGTGTTATGCTTCGGTTTTAAATTATGAAATTTTCCTGTCAGATAACTCATCCTCACAACTCCTAGACCAAAAATAATTCTAAAATGTTCACGCACAATTAGTCTTGTGTTAAAACCCTATATTTCTAAAACATACTTGAATTCAGTGTGATAATTTTTTGTCCAATCCGGATCAGTGCTATGGATGTAAGTATTAATTTTGAAATAAAATACTCGCATAAAATATTTACTTCGTAAAAAAAAGTTGGCATTTCTGTGCAGTAAGGAAAAAAACACTTAAACGTATTAACATTAAATATTCAATAACATTTTTTTTTTTTTTTTAATTATACAATTTTTGGGCTGGAAACTTTTACAAGGAATTAAAGTGAGATATTTAGCGCTGGAATGATGGGAGGAGGAAACGGGACCGTTGTATTACTTACAGATAATGATGTAGGGACACGTAGATTTGCCTCACAGCAAAGTAAATGACTCACGGATGACGTCATTGACGTAAATAACCTCGTGCATCATGCAAGGCACGTATTTCTCGCGAACCCCTCAAGCGCGCGGAATGTCGTTCTCTAAGAGTGCAATGACAAGTACGAGATGGTATGTATTTTTTGTTTGTGTGTTGGACACTGTAATGTGAAACCCACACAATGTACCTTGTATCTCAGGGACGAAACACCATATTACAAACTTTATCGAGCCTAGTTACACGCTATCCGAAATTCAGCACAGAATCCCGTACCTAATTGCGTACAAGTAGCACTGTGACAGTGTGAACAGACACTGCGTTCGTTGCAGCCACAATTCCGTACTTAATTTGACAAATAAAACCAGTCCTATTTTTCATCGTAATGCATGGTTTCAGCCACCGCGCAAGCGAAGTACACAAGTAGGGTTGCCAATATGATTTGAATACAAAAAAAATCTTGTTTTCTGCTAAAGACACGACTTTCAGACTCTCTAAAACATAAGTAACACAAGATAGTTTCACTCATTAGGTAACTGCACCCTTGTCTTGAATCTGGAACAGTTTCAGGCAGTTCTACAATTACAATTTTCGGAATGTAACACAACTAACATCACAAATATATTTTTCTAATTAACGTACTGAAAATTTTTAGAAAACAGTGATGGAGTGTCTATCACTCAGAAGTTTTACTATGTTTGAAAAGAAAAACCAGTAAGATATTAAATAGACAATTAAGGATAGTGAGTACCCAGCTTTACATACAACAAGGATGGTATGGGGCCTCGACGGTTTAGTGGTCTGACCGCTCACCTCCCAACATGATGAACAGGACTCGATTCCCCGATTTATTTATTCTAGGAAACGTGAAGACCATTGCCATTTGCTGGTGGTTTTTCTGGTAAAGTCCCCCCCCCCCCTTTTTTTTTTGCATTCCGTTATTTCTCCAACGTAGGGCTTAATTTTATGTCATATTTCCTACGTAACGGTGAACGACTGAGGTCTCCTAGGGGTGCGATTTGATACCGTACCTTTGGGTTCATCCACACTCGATATTAAGGCCATGCTCTTTAGTTTATAATGTTTTAGTGATATAAATTTCTGATGGCTAAACGAGAGAAGATATCAAAAATCTGTCCGACAGGTTTGTTAAGCATTGTTTTTTCCATGTTGGCTGACTTTTCCAAGGCAGTAAGCACTGTGGTTTTAGCTAATTATGGTTAATTGGCATATCGAAACCGTATAATTTCTTGCTTTAAAAAAATACTGTTACGGCAAAAAACATATCAAAGAAAACTGCCAGATATATGTTTTGATACCTACGCCCGTTTCAGTTTTGAAAACTATTTATCGCCTTAATAGGCTACTCCCATTATCAAGAATGTGAGGCTTGAAACACATTAATTGCAACTAAAAACAAACTAAATTACATAAATCATTTTGGACTCTAGAAACTAGAACGTTTCATTTAAATTTCGGAAACAATTACTTTGCTATGTATTTTACAAACCACTATATTTCCGCCAGTGGCGACTCGTGGGTTGTTGCCAGGTGGGGCAGCAGATAGTCGGAACTGTACACTCTTGATGAACGCGCCGTAGACCAACGACCATGAAATATTTGCCGGCTACTGGATCTGTTGTGACCACTCAGCGCGTCAGTGGCTGTAGAGTCAACCAGCGCACAACCTTGTACAGCTCTTGGCAACTGCAGCCCTACCTGGCAACAACCCACGAGCCGCCATTGATTGCTGAAATACAAAACTGTGTCGCTATGATAGTGTTGCTAACTTTGTGTAATAAAGCTTTAGGAGAAGTATGAGGTATTCTTTTTCGATATTTTACTCGGCATTTATTTGGTTTAATTTTTTAAGAGCAGCCACGAAAGGAACAATAGCGCATAGGGACCCACCCCCCTTCCCTCTCTCCCTGTACATTTTTATAAAGAGACTAGCCTACAAAGTGCTCGAGATCGCCTGCTGCCGTATGTTATTGATCGCCACTACCGAGCGGCGCGCAATATCTAGGGAGTTGTTGGGGGGGTTGGGGGAGGGAGAGTGTAACTGCTGTTCTGACTGTGTCTGGCGTCAAGCTGATAACGACCGATAACAGTTTTACGGCGCAAACAGCAGTTCTGACGAGAAAGTCAGAATCACCTGCCGCTTTTCCCCGATCTGTGCGTCCGTGTTCTCGCTAATGAAAGATACGACCGACGGGTTGTGTAAGATAGGGGAGGGAGGGGGTGCGTTGGTCAGACAGGACAAGGTGTTTCGCATTGATTTACCTCAGCATGGTTTATACTCTGCAAAAAAAAAACTGTTTGTGAATTTACAACACCGATGTATACGAGTGTTAAAAAAACGCATATATTGGTATGGTGAATAATTACCCATACATCAATAGTGGCGATCCAGTAAATTTTAACTTAAGGGCGTTTTCCTTTGATTTTTTTAGACTGGTGCCAATAACTAAATATTTTTTAACTAAATGCTTTGAAAAAATTTGAGGCAACGTGCAGTCACGCGATGCACAATACTGTGGATGCGTTTTTAAAAATAATGTACCATTCGTCAGCAAACAAAAATTGCTTTATTTTGGCTTATTTTCACGACAAAAAACGTGGTACGTCGGGCGAAGAATTCTAAAAAAGACCGTTCAGTACATTGCTACAAAAATATTCAGCTACAAATTATGACATATTAGTGTCAAAACTATGGAGCAAAATTTTGATATGAGTATTAGGTAGCAATAAAAAAATATTTTCGAAATCACTGCAAAACTAAGGAACAAGCCCCTTACATTCAACTGTATTCGAGTTTTACCAGACAGTCATGTAAACGTTCTTCCTGACAAATACGACGTAAACAAAATAGATCAGACGAAGAAGTTTGACATGTTCCACGTTAAGTGGTGGTCCATAGTGGTGGACGTTGGATATTTTCTTTATTTTGTACTTTTTTTTTAGTTCTGGTTAGTAAGTAAACAATTTAAAAAAAAGAACTACATTTTCCACAAAACGAAACATATTTCGGTTGCACGTTTTCTGTATAATTAGCTTTAAAAATCATAGTTTTCATAGTTTTAACATTTTTGTGTAGCAATTATAGTAAAAAGTAGAAGACTTATCGAACTTAAAATATTGTGACAAAGAAATACTTCTTTCCCAAGTTAAAAGTAACAAACTGCAAAATCAGAGATAAAAATTTTACGCTATTAAATACATGAATATTTTACCACTTTGTAAATAAATTTTCACACTTAGAAAAAGGCAAAAGGACTTTTCGTGAATAAATAACAGATATGTCGTCGAAAAACGAATTATAGATATTATACCTACAATGTTTCATGGACGTCAAAACTGTGACTATGGCAGCTAGACTATAAATATATTTAAGCAACCAAAAAGTTGTACGTTTATGAACATTGTTCTCATGGCGTTAAGGGGCCTCCCTAGAGAGGCTGCGTTTGTGTGAGTGAGGCAGGAGCGGTAAGGTTGTCGTTGACCGACTTATGTAATGTATTATCGTCTCTCCGCGCAAGCCACTCAGCTGTAGTACAGTACTTCCCAATGTTCCCTATTCCTATGGGACTTTATTTAAGCAGTGGCCACATTATTTTATTTGTGGCCAGCATACTTCAAGGACTAACGCTTATTTCTATAGTTGTGTTATTCGAACCCGGTTGTTATTTTTACAGAAACGGCAGTCCGAAAACCCCATTTTTGGCCATTTTGAGGAGCCCGAAAATAATGATTTAAATAAACGTGCTGAATTTTTGAAACTATAGCAACATAGTTTGAAGCGTGTGTTCTCTTCGTAGATATAGAAATATAATGCGCGTTTAGTAGTTTTGTAAAAAAAAAAATCGCAACTCGCTACGACGCATTTTCAGCGCAGGTGTGGAGGCCCCTTAAGCAATTGACCAGAACTCCACATAAATATATAATAGAGAACAGGAGGTTATCAAACAACTTAAGGGGAGTCTGCCGGTGTCGAATTTCCACATTTGACGCATGGGAACAGCGTAGCGATAAGAGCCAGTGTCCCACTCTTGACGAGAAGCATATAGCCTCTATTCGCAGCGCGCCAAACTGGCGTGCAAGGTTTTCCTTGTAGTCTATTTCCTACGGAACTTAAAGCGGTGACCACAATATTTTATTTTTTAATAATATGAAGTAAATATTAACGCATGCCTCTCGCTTTGCACTTTACGAATTCAGGTAATATTTTCGGCTTACAGCAGTGTAAAAACCCCGTTATTAGCCATTTTGAGAGGCCCGAAAGTCATGTTTCTAACAAGCGTGCTGAAATTGTGAAAACATAGAAGCATAGTTTCAAATGTGTGTTCTTTTCGTAGGTAAACATAATACGAATACGTTAAGCGCTTTCGCGTAAAAAGGAATACGCGTGACACTCTGCAACGTCATCAACGCGCCAGTCGAGGTCTCCTTTTAACCATATTTGTCTCCTATCGTCGAAATCGATTATTTTCTGACTTTCTCTTCCGGGACACACTACAAACGCTTTTCGACCCTCGTCCCGCAATTTACCCGCACCACCATCTTTTTTTCCCGCTCGTGCATTTTTGCTACTTAGCTGCCCCATTCCACGCTCCAAGCCTTCAGCCCCCACCATCATAATGGAAT
>PNEQ01099088.1:0-15721 GCA_003012365.1 Medauroidea extradentata | reverse complement strand
CCTTCACGACCTGTGACTGTATATTATGTATTAATGAGTAATCTAGTATATCTTGCTGCTAACAAACTCTTCAAAATTGCATGACATTAACCACGCTGGCCTTAGCGTGCCACGCGGCCACGCACGGTCTCTAGTGGCCCCACTCCACCTCCGACAGGCCATCACGGGACGGGGCTTCGCCCCGAATGCACGCCCTTCCGGCCCAGAGAGTCTCGTGCTAACCCGAGTGACTGGTTAGCTGGCGCCCATTACAGTTTCATCTACTTTAAATTTACCACAGCCAACACCACCCGTGATCCCGGCCGCGTCAACTTCAGAATGGTTAACATAATGCGCCTTTTTATCAGAGATGAGTGTAGGTCTTGTAAAGATTTCGTGGTGGTTACACAAAAGAATGGCCATGCCTTGTTACATCGAAAATATCTGAGAACCATGTTTTTTGTGACGTGGGCAGCTGTGATTTTGTTATCGCGCATGGGGGACGAGACGATTGCCGACGCCATGTGGAGTCCAAAAAGCAAAAAGATTATGGTAAAGTACAAAGTGTTCATAAATCAATTTCATATTTTTTTGTAAAGAGCGGTGAAAATGAAACTACGAATGCTGAAATGTTATTCACTTCTTTTCTCGTGGAACATAATATTCCATTGGCAGTTTCCGACCATGCGGGTCATCTGTTCCGGGCTATGTTTCCAAACTCTGGAATAGCAAAAAAAAAAAAAATATGGTTGTGCTAGGACTAAAACTTCTGCATTAGTCCAGTATATGTCTAGTCAAACGAAGGAAGAAATTGCCTCAGTGTTGAAGATTTCATCGTTTTCTCTGTCTACTGATGGTAGCACTGACCAGAATGCAGTTAAATTGTACCCTGTTGTAGTTTCGTTTTTAAATGAGAAATTAGGTAAAGTGTGCACTCTTCTACTGTTGCTGCTGGAATGCGCCGATAATACAGGTGAAGGAATTTTTTCTGTCCTAGATAACGAATTAACTTCCTTGGATATAAGTTGGGAAAACTGTGTTGCTTTTTCTGCAGACAATGCAAACACTATTATAAGACTCAACAAAGGGGTATTCTCATTGTTCAAGGCGAAACACCCGTCCATAATTCTTCAGCGGTGTTCTTGCCATTTAATACATTTGGCAGCACAGAAAGCTTCTACCCAGCTCAGCATAAATACTGAACAATTTTTGGTTAAGGTGTTTTATTTTTTGGACAAAAGTAGTAAGAGACAGATCATCTTGAAATTGCAACAAGAACTCAGTGGGAATAAACCACATAAAATTTTGAAATATGTTAGCACAAGGTGGCTTTCACTTTTGGAATGTGTCGTAAGAGTTTTAGAACAGTGGGAACCTCTTAAACTCTTATTTTGTGAACCAGACAATAAGCTTACTGCTTCCACTTCTCAGTTTGAGAGCATCAAGTCACTGATGCAAAATCCTTTAACTAGACTCTATTGTTTGTTTCTTGAAAACACTCTTCCTCTTTTCAATGCTGTTAATGTTTTTCTACAGCAAGAGGCTCCTGCTATTTACATTCAAAGACGGAAATTGAAAGGTCTTCTTAAAGATTTATTGGTCAGATTTGTCAAGCCATCAGCTTTGCAGTTAGGTTCCACATCAATGACTGACGTTACCTTTAAGAAGAGGAAATTCCAGAAAGATGATGCTGATTTAGTTATTGGTAATGAGTGTAGAATGGAATTAAAAGCTTCAAGCCAGTCTGATAGCCAGACATTTTATTCTTCTGTGCGGGCTTTTTGTGTTTCATCAAGTAGTCACATTTTGGACAAATTTCCTTTACTTGTAGATTTTCTGCAGCATGCTGAAGTGTGTGATATTTCATTGAGAATAACTGCATCTTATTCCTCTGTTCAGTATTTTGTCGAGAGATTTCCAAGACTTACAAATGTTTCAGAGTTGGATATTCTGGAACAAGAATTTTCTGAGTATCAATGTGACAGTTTCTCAACTGATATCCTTGATGAGAAACGGATGGATGTAGGCTGGTACAAAATTTCTAATCTAAAAAATGAAAGTGGCCAACCGAAGTACAAAATTCTCCCTAAAATTATGTTAGCTCTGTTGACAGTCCCACACAGCAACGCACCAACAGAAAGAATATTCAGCAGTGTCCGTCGGAATCAAACTGAATTTAGAGCGTCTCTATCAACTTCTACTTTAGGTGCTCTGATGGTAGAGAAAGTGAAAGTAATTCGTACAGTGAAGTGTGCTACAAAAAAAAAAATCACCAACAAGGAACTCCAAGAAGCCAAACATGCTACTGTGCAGTTCCTTACCAGTGATAAGTAGAGAGGTACGAATGTGACTGATTTCTGTTTTTAACAAAGCATAACCATGTAGTTTGTATTAAGCTTAGTTTTTATTTTTTTAATATTTATACCTGAGAATGTATTTTATTATTTTATGGGTGTATTAGTATGTGTGGACAATTTTGAATGTTTGCATTTAACTTAGAATGGAAATTTTGCCGCTCCTGATTTACGCATACATTATTTGCATAACTGTGATTACTGATGGGTGAGTTCAGAGGTTGGCAGCACTGTATTTACAGTCTGCTGACATTAATGTCATTCATGCTCCTGCCGATGCAGATGCAATAATTGTGTCAACTTGCCTAAAACTTGCAAGGACTGGAAGAAACTCTATTGTTGTGGGAGAAGATACAGGATCTACTCGTCCTTTTGGTAAGTTTTTCTGATGACACAACTGATGTCTGGTAAAAATAAGTGCTAACCCCAAAATCTAGAGCATTAAAAAATTGAGAGTGAATCTCGGAGATCTCTGCTTGACTCTCATTTTCTTCCATGCTGCGACGGGTTGTGATACAACATCTACACCATTCAGAAAAGGGAAAAAAGATGCCTTCACAAAGTTCCCTGGAAATGCTGAGCTCAGAAATAAAGTCGGTGTTTTCAACAAGTTAGACACTACACATGAAGAAATTGCATATGCAGGGGAATAATTTCTTCTCGCCTTGTATGGTTGTGACATTGCAGACAATTTGGACAATGTAAGACATCGACTTTACATGCGAACAGTCGCAAACCAGTCCATCAAGTCTATATTTGACATAGCCATGCTTCCACCTACATCGTCTTTAGCAAGACAGCATTCCTACTGCGTGTATCACCAGGCAAGACTCAAAATTACTCTTGTCGTGCAATTTTCTCTTCTCAGTTTTAGCTTCAGCTCAAAACAGAAGATAAAATGATACCAAAATTCTGACACTTTGCTTTTCCTTACATTTCTTGCTTTAGGTTCAAGAGCGGAGAGGTGTTAAATTGCCTGAAACAGCATGGGGCTGGTCAGTGAAGAATGGCCACTTTGCACCTATTGCAAATGAGAAACATCCAGCATCAGATGATATTTTACATATTATTGCTTGCAACTGTAAAACTGGTTCCAAGAGGAAATGCGATTGCATGAGGAGCGGTCTCAGTTGCACATTAATGTGCGGCTACTGTGCTGGTCATGGGTGCGAAAACAGTCCCAATGTATTGGATGATGACGATGAGGATGATCCTTAATGATTAATGCTAAACTTAAAAAATAAAAATAATTTAGCCCAGGTAAACAAGGAAGGACGTTTAAAGAAACGAACAGTAACACAACAGATTATTGCCTCAACTCAAATATAAATGAGGAAATTTTCAGGAGGATTACATACCACAAATGCAGTGATGATCTCGGATTTTGACAGAAAAATGCACATCATTTTAGTCATGCAGTAAAAGAGCCTTTTCAACTTTTAAAAAAAAATAATTTATTGTAAATAAACGATACAAATCTTGAACAGCGAAGTACCCTTCATTTTGAGGAAAAAGTATCTCTGTAATGTATCGATAAAATTTAAAAAATATATATTTCTTATGCGATTGTGTGTGATTTACTTGTTAAATTAGTGATTGAGACACAAAGTATTCGTTAAAATTCCCACAAATGGAATTAATCCTGTAGTTGATGCACTATCCAGAAAATTTTCGATTGGCACCATTTGAATGTTTTTTTCAAGGTGGCGGGGTTTCCCCAACTGGTAAACTTTGGGACTTTAGGTATGTTGTTCTGTATTTCATTTTGAACATAACCACCAATTTTCAGCTTGTTTTTTTTCGTATGTCCGGGTTTGGCCTTATTTGCTTCTAATTTCGCTGTACTAATTCGTTTGGAACAACTTCTGATTTTTGGAGATAAATGTCAGCAATGAGTAAATATATTTACAAGCTAAGTTCATTATTTTAGAACTCTTAGAAAGGGGTTTATAGGATTCAGTCTGTTTTCTCCCATGTATTATTCTTACAGCTGTCTTCTGCATACGGAAAACTATTTCTGTCAGAGGAGTTACCCCAAAGCATGATGCCATAAGTCATAATATAGTAAAATATGCAAAGTATACCGGTTACATTTCGCAGAACGAAACATGCAGAGTTCAGTTGTTGAATTATATGTTCAATATGTGTTTTCCAGTTCAGCTGGCAATCAACATACTAACCCAAAAATTTTGTGTCTGTGGCATTATTAATTTCTGCAGTGCCGCAATTAACATTTATCGTTGGAATTTAAATGTCATACTGTAATAAAGAAGAAAAAAACAAACAAATAGTTTTTATATATACATGAAAACAAACGAACACAATAAAATCCCTACATGCTAATCACAAATTGAATCGGACATTACTTTGACTTACAATGCCACGGCGAACCATACGCTGGGTAAATCCATAATAATTGTGAGGGGTGGTTGGTAGAATGAGATGTTGAGAAAAGGATACAAATACCTGAAATTACGATTATATACAAGACACAAATTAACTACCAGTTTCCCTCAATAAACATTAAGTGTAAATGAACCACTGATTATTGAGTGAAGTTGGGCATGTTACACTCTCTTCACTGTAATGAAATGAGAGCGGTTGTGTATGCAAATGGGTTATAATCCTTCGGAAATACTGCATTCGCCAGGGTGTAGGGCTGAGTAACACTGGGTCTAGCAATAGCACCACTAGGCCGTATCTCTAGGGACACTCGAGAAAACTCTTAAGAATGAAGACAAGGTACAGCTGGTGCGAGGGGCGGTGTGACAGACGGTCTGAGGTAGGTGTGTGTAGTAGCGCACGTCAAATGCCCTCCTCCTTTTGAGGCCGTCTGTCACCGCGCCCTCTGTCGGCCGGTACTAGCACCATGCGAGGTCACACATATATGGGAATGTGGTGAGGGGTTTCATCATACTGCTACTGGTGGCTGGGAAGGGGCAGTTTGCGCCGCCACCTGGGCTGCGCTGGGGGGCGTGTGGCAACTGCCTCCGCAGGGCTGAATCGGTGTGGTGAACGGCGCATCCTCTGGGAACGTCTCGGAAGCGTTGTCCACTCTACTATGGTGTTTACTTCGCCGCTGGAGAGGTCGCTTTGCGAATTGAATGACGCATGACGTGATGGGCGCGGCGTAGAGGGTGGGAAGGGGGACAGCCAGTCTTGTGTAGACCCTCCCTCCAAATCACTTGCGCTTCGCTCTTCTGCTATTCCGCCGTAATTCTCCGCTCGCCTGGCCGCGGGTGTTCGCTGTAGTTCCATCTCCGACGCTATTGAGACACTGGGGTTGGCAGTATCACTCCGTTGGGCGGTCAGGAGGTTCGACTTCGCTATCTGCATCCTCTGTTGGGCCATTGGGCGGGAGGTGGTTGGAGCGACAGCATCGTGCGGCGGCGCGACGCTAGGTGTCGAGACGAAAGCAGGCCTAGCCACAGCTGGTGGGTGCTGCATATTTTTGTTTTCTGACGCACTGGTTTTTCTGGGTCTGGTGTTATGAGGTGACATTTCCTGTGTAACTGTCTCTGTTTCCGACGGCTTCTCGATGCTATCTCCTTTCACTACTCATATACTGTCTCTGTGTACACGGATACGACGTCGTTGTCCTATGCGCACCAGATAGGTTGATTCTCCTAGCCTTTCTAGGATTTTGTAAGGTCCCATCCATTAGGCTGCGAATCCTGCACAGAAATTTTTCTTGCCAGATGACAAGTGATGTGCTCGGATGTATACCATCTGCCCCGGTAGGAGTGGAATGGGTGGGCGTGTGGTAGTAGGTGTGGTGTGTTGTGAGTAGCGAAGCTGTCTATTGCGTATCTCCTCTGCCTCCTGCATGTGGTGCGCTTCTCTATCTGTGTTGTTGTCAACTGTACTGGTCAGATTTCAACCCAGTGCCACAGAAGCTGGTGTCCTGCCGATTGCAGCATTTACACGATGTCGTAGCGAATAGAGGGTTGCGGGAAGATGTTCAGGCCAGATGTAGTGCTTCTCACCCACACAAAGGCGCAGTTGGATCTTGATATCTTGATTTCTGCTCTCTGTGAGATTTGCGCGGGGATGATAAACGGCGGTCTTAAGTGACGTCACACACCACTTTGTGCTAGCTTCCCGCCACTTGCGCCCTGTAAATTGCGGCCCATTGTCCGACGGTATGTATTGTGGGTAATCCCACTGCGCAAAAAACCGGTCTTCGAATACTTTCGCAAGTGTTTTGACATGTGTATTACTAACTGGGTAAGCTTCAGTCCAGCAGGAATAAAGATCGGTAACCACAAAAATGTACTTTTTACCACACTTAGATCGTGGATATGGGCCCATGATGTATATGGCGATTGTTTGAAACGGCTTCTTAGGTACTCGTGCTTGCTGTTGCTGTTCACCGTCTGTTCTTCTGGACTTAAAGCGGTTGCAAAAGTCACATTCGCGTATGTATTGTCTTACTTGTCGGCTAACCCCTGGGCAAAAAAAAAATGTTTTAGATTTAGCAGTGTTTATTGTGCATCAGAGTGTCCGGAAATAATACTGTTGTGAGCATAATGTAACACATTTTCACTCGCAGAATTAGGTACGTACATTTTCCACTCGGAATTCGGTTTTTTAGCTCTTGTCTCTACTCGACCTTCACAGACGTGCCAGTTGTTTACATAGCCTTGTTCACATTGTTGGCGTATTTTTTGTGACTTCACGCATGTTACTTGCGCAGCTAGGACAGTTTGTTGTATTGTCGGAAGTGAGTCCAGACCACGGCTGGTATCAATTGCACACACTGAAGCAATAAGTGGTTGCTGGGAATATCCTGGGGGTAGCATGTCGTCGCACTCGTATGTGTCTTGCACAACTTCCTGACTGTCGGCAACCCGGGAAAGTGTGTCCGCTAGTTGGTTGTCTTTACCAGGCACATGTTCTATGTTAAACTGAAATGGTTGGAGAAATGTTGCCCAACGAATTAACTTGCTACGTGTGTCCTTTACAGAATGTAGCCACACAAGGCACCTATTATCTGTGCGGAGTGTAAACGAACGGTAAGCCAGGTATTGTATATATTTTCGGATAGCCCACACTACAACTAAGAACTCACGCTCATTGACATCATATTTTTGTTCTGTTGTACCAAACTTTACACTAGCGTAGTCAATGATGTTCTTCTCATTTTTGTGACCATACTGGAAGAGGACAGCTCCCATCCCTTCCTGGCTGACATCAGTTTGTAGGTATAGGTGTTGATTTGGTTAATAAATGGCGAGTGTTGGGCACTGGCGGAAGCGGCGTTTCACTTCTCGGAGAGCATTGTCGGCTTCAGGTGTCCACTCATAGAGTCGCTTCGTTGAGAGTAAATCTGTCATTGGTGCTGTGATGATGGCGAATTCTGGTATGAAGTCGCGCAGCCATCTGAGTAATCCAAAAAATTTTTTTAGTTGTTTGCATGTACATGGTGGCTTACAGGCTTCAATGAGCTGCAGATGTTCCTTTGTAGGGTGTATCCCGCTCTCGGCAACAACATGGCCGAGGTATTCCAGGACGGACTTACCAAGGTGACATTTGTTTATTGCACATGTGAGGCCGTTTATTACGAGTCTCTCCAGAATTGTTGAAAGATGGGTAAGGTGGTCTTCCCATTTAGCTGACCAAATTATAACGTCGTCTAGATATGCCGAGGTATACCCAGAACATCCGTCCAACACTTGCACCATTATAAGTTGGAATGTGGCAGGTGCACACCTTAACCCAAAGGGCATCGCACAGAAGTGAAAATGGCGGCCGTCTGGGTCGGTGAAAGCTGACTTATGGCGATCGGCAGGGGCTACTGGCTCCGGCCAGTACCCACTTCGCAGGCCTAATGTTGATTTGATTTTCGCTCTTTCCAATGAAGCCAGGGCACTTCTGACACTGATCGCTGGTGGGTCATAAGCTGTGTAAATTGGTTCAGCTGTCGAAAATCTGCGCAAAAACGCCAACTGCCATCTTTCTTTGGTGCTAATGTGATAGGTGCGTTGAAATTACTGTTTGACGGCTCAATGACTTCTGCTTCCAGCATTTCATTTATTTGTTTATGTATGATTTGTACCTGGTGAGGTAAATAATTCCGTGTTGGAACGTAGATTGGCTTGTCTGTAGTGAGCTCTATTCTGTGTTCAGCTATGGTGGTTCTGTGGAGTACTTGTGGTGTGTCGAACACGTCGCGCCTCTCATCTAACATGTTCTGAAAATCTTTCTGGTGTTCAGGCGGAATTTCATGGGAAAACTGACTTAACTCCACATGTGGTAAACTAGATTTTATATGGTTTCCAAAGTGATACAGAGTGCGGTGCTCCTTAACACCTACGTGAATACCCTTGATTTAGGTTCTATCACTGCATTTTGTTCTGTAAGCCATGGAATACCTAAAATACTGTCTTTGTTGAGATCGTCAACAACTAGGGCATTAGTAACTGTTTTCAAATCTCGAATGCGCACAGTGAGGGTTGTTGACACCCGTGATATTACTAGGCAAGATTTTACTGCTAATGAAATGACTTGTTCGTCACACTGAATTTCATTTTTTTGGTGCAATACATGAATGAATGCAACTATCGGTGGCAGCTGTATCAATGAGGGTGTGGCACTGATGTTGATTCACAAGAACTGGAACACTTATTTTTTGTTTATATGAGATTCCTAAATCATACAAACAGCGTTGTTGTTGTGTCATTTCCGAGGTGTTCTGGGTGCAGGGGCCGCAAGAAGCGTCCGGCATCCCGACCCCTACTGCTCGTTTCCCGAACTCTGTGGTCGTGTTTTATGGACACTCTCTTGTCTTCTTTGGCGGCTTGGACATTCAGTGCATCTGGTTGTCAGGACACATCTGGCATGGAAATGGTGGTAGTCTGCTGTTCTGTGGGGTTGTGTTCTGTCGCTATTGTTGTTGGCATGGTAGTCACGTAGATTATTCTGTGTTCTAGGTTGTGGTTGTTGGTGGTGTTGTTGTGGTGATTGTGATGGCCTATGAACTCGTTCTGATATAAGCTCTGATGCAACTTCTGTCTCCCGGCATGTTGCGCGGCGCAGTTCTGTCTCGTTGTTTCCGGGTCGTCTTTGCGTGCTTCGTTCAAGTAGGGCTGCAGTGTTGAGAAATTGTGCTGTTCCTCTGCAAATTGCTGCTATCAATCCAAGACAAAATTCTGGTCTGGTGATTTCAGCTGCGTTGCATAACACATGTTGCTCCGTTAGATGTGGATATATACGTCTGATGTTGTCAATTTTTCGTTTAAAAAATGCAGTAAGAGATTCACTGGCCTTCTGATGTTTTAATATTAAGCTGCTCTGGGTGGTTAATGAATTGAACTATTCAATGAAATGACTGTGGAAAACTTCGGAGAATTCTGCCCACTGCATCGCGTACCTCCCGAGTGATTTCCACCAAGATTAGACACGCCCCTTAAGGCGTTTAGAATCACACTGGGTCCACTCTTCCTGCGGCACGCCGTAACGACCTAGTCTTGCTATAGAGGTGTCGACAAATTCTTGTGGGTTTTCAGTTTCTGTTCCTTCAAAAATTTGTACATCTTGAAAATGTGTTGGGGTAATTGTTGACGTGATTCTAGGTGGTGTGACGTCTGTAAACGGTCGGGCGTAAAATGTGTGTGCTGTTGTAAAGTGATGCAGTATATGGACATTTTGCACTACACTAGCTGTCGTGGTTGTTACTCCCCAGGTTGGTTACGGCAGTCTTGTCTGCATTACTGGGACTGTAGGCTGGAATGTGGACAACTGTTCATTGATGATTGACATGTGTTGACATTGTTGACATGTAACCCAAATGTCACTAGCAGTTCGCTTCTCGCCGCCTGTCATGCACACAGTATGCATTGCTTGTTGACACCTTCTGCATGTCATCAATGATGCACTGGTTCCTGGAAAATAGCACCTACCACAGTTTACATAGGTACTGATGTTGGTGACTGGTGTTGAGCTAGGTTGCTGAGTCTGGAATGTTTGTTCATTTGTTGCTAAATGTTGTGCACAGAACTCACACAAAATCTGTCCATTTTTCTCACTTCATTGTTCCTTTGTGTTGAGACTCTGTTTATGATATTGGTGGTAACAACTATGGCATTTGGTATATGGCGAATTGAACTGTAGGCATTTTTGTTTCTCTTACCTGTCTCTGTCAAAATTGTTGGCAAAATAAGTTGTTTTGGTTTGAAATTCTGGAGAAAAATTTTGACAAACACAAACTTTTGTGTTGAAACTTATGAGTTCATCTTTTGAGGGCTTCGCGCGTACGCAAGCGCTACACGAGTTTTTTTTTTTTTTTGGTGTGTACTCGAGCATGGCCCGAAACGGCTGTTCGCGGATGTCGAGGTTGAGACTGGAACTGTTCGGCATAAGCCCTGTAAGTGGTGTGTCTATGAGGTTGCACTGGTGGGGAGTTTCATTGGAACTGTCCACCTTCTGATGACACTTATCACAGATGCATATGAAGGCGTTACTCGCGGCGCGAAACGCCATTTCGAGGGTGTCGCGCCCGACGCGGAAGATCAGCTGGTCGTCAGGGTCACGCGGCAGACTCCCCTCCGTGCGCGCGGAGTGAGGTGGTACCGCCCAGCGGGATAGCAGTGCTGAAGGGATGGAGATGCCTCTCTCCTCCATGACGACACGTGACCTTGATGAATGTAGAGTTGGAATACGTGCGAGTTGACGCAACCACAATGGCCGGTGTGCGGGCTTCCCTTCTCTGCCTGGAACCTTCTGGGCGTCGTGTAGTTCTCTCATCATCGTTTTGATGTTGAAGTGACGAAGTCAGCCCCAAAGGAAGGGCGCCATCTGACGTCGGCAAGGGGAGGGGGTTGTTTGCGATGATGACAATGATGTTGAAAAGGGCGCCAGTTGCTCAATTACGAGTAACAACACTCGAGCAGAGACTCTAGACTCTCAGGGCATGGTCGACAGCCCAGGGGCTGACAGTAAATGCTTGCCCCCTGCTTCCTCGTCGACTGGTTATCCTACACGATGCTGAGGTTGTAGGCCACCTCGGATGCCGTTAACGTAACTGAATATATACATAGATAGATAACTGTACGAACAGGTTGTAACACATACTGATTCAACAGTACTCACTGTTATGACGTCAGGATGTTGAGATAGCTGAGGGTTTATGGGTTCCCGTTCCCGGTATACTGTGATGGTGAGGAGATGAAACACTTGACACACGTAATGATGACATCCTAAAAATCATCCTAAAAATTTTTTAAACCTGATAATTAACCAACGTAACAATATAGAGATGGTATTGTTAAAATACCCAACTTTTTGAAGAGTGGCTTACATGACGCACAATTAGTTGCATGCATGATTACGCGGACCATTTTTTTCTGGTGTATAAATATCTTAGTTGTATCCTTGGAGTTGCCCCAAATATTATTCCATATCGTAAATATGGTTCAACGTAGCCAAAGTAGATCATTTTTAGAGCGTTCAGATTGGTTAGTTTTGATATAGTCCTTATAGCAAAAAGCATCGAACTATTTTTTTTTTTTTTAAATGAGAGATATGAGGTTTCCAGTTAAGGGTCTCGTCTATGTATACACCTAAAATTTTAGTTGAATTTGACTGTGTTGTGTTGTTATTAATTTATACAGTTGGCTCTTGTTGTTGACATGATTGTTTAAGTTTGAAATGTAGCCAAGTGGTTTTGGAATTGTTTAAAATTAGATCATTTGCACTGAACCAGTCTACAATATCTTTAGTTAGGATTCTACTGTTTTCATTTAGAGTTGAAGGGTTCTCTCCATGAATAGAGATATTAGTGTCATCTGCGTACAGTACAAATTTACCACTTGTAACATTTTTGACAAATAATTGATATATAAGAGGAAAAGCATAGGACCAAGTATGGAGCCCTGAGGCACACCAACTAATGTATTTTGCTTTTCTGTCTGTATATAATATCTAATGTTAGTCATGGGGTCTGTATACTGTATTACAACTACTTGAGAGCGCTGGAACAAGTAAGACATGAACCACTTTAGCACTACACCCCTAATACCATATGTATTCAACTTTTTAATAAGTATTGAATGATTAATGCTATCGAATGCCCATATTAAGTTGCAAAATAGGCCAATGGTATGTTTACTTCTGTCCAAAATCCTCAATTATATTGCTCATGAATTCATATAGTGCAGTCGTTGTCGATTTACCACATCTGAAGACGTGTTGGCTATCAACTAAAATTTTGTGTTTTGTGAGGAATGACATCCATCTTCTAAACATGAGTAATTCCAATATTTTTGAAAATGATGGTAAGAGAGATATAGGCCTATAATTCTGATATAGGTTACGAGGGCCTTTTTTATGTTGAGGGATAACCTTCGAACACTTCCATAAGGTTGGGAAACTACCTTGCATGAACGATTCGTTATAGAGATGTACTAAGGATCAACTATAAATTTTAGATGTAGATTTAGTTTGTTGCATCCCTGGATCTTTTTTGTATTCATTTTTGCACAAAGATATCGGACAAGTCATATTTACAATATACAATCAAATGAATAAATGACATAAGTTATACATTTCCAATTATACACTAAAAGAGCGAAATTCAACATTTCTTGTCGGTTCGGGCTCGCACGTAGGCTCACGTCAGCATACTTCATAGTCTCCACATGTAAAAGAAAAGAAAAAAGCAAGAGAAGAAACAGAATCTTAACCCAAAATAAATATCTGAAATAAGTATCTACACTGCCATAGATCCACTCAAATACTCATCGACTGTGTAAAAAGCAATAATGATCAAGAAATCTTTATGGTGTATTTTGAATATTTTTGTGTTAGCTATACATGCATCTTGCAGGTGGCTGAGGAGTTTGTTGAACAACTTGCAAGCTGTGTATGAAGGACCTTTTTGCTGTAAGATCAAGTTGACAAGAGGCATGTGTAAAAGGTTTTTACTTCTAGTGTTATGGTTATGAAAATGTTTATTTGTGTGGAACAACTTCTGATTTTTGGAGATGAATGTCAGCAATGAGTAAATATATTAACAAGCTAAGGTCATTATTTTGGAACATTTAAAAAGGGGTCTACAGGATTCAGTCTGTTTTCTCTCATGAATTATTCTTACAGCTCTCTTCTGCATACGGAAAACATTATTTCTGTCAGATGAGTTACCCCAAAACATGATGCCATAAGTCATAAGAGTGAAAATATGCAAAGTATACAGTCAACACCGAATCTTAGTTTAGTATACCTGATACATTACGTAGAGCGAAACATGCAGAGCTCAGTTTTGGAATAATATATTCAATATGTGTTTTCCAATTCAGATGATAATCAACATATAAACCCATAAATTTTGTGTAGTCTAGTATATATTTGTTTTTCAGTGATTTTTGAATAAGTGGTTAGCAATGAAATTGGTCTGTAGTTAGCTACATTGGTTTTCTCCCTTTCTCTAAGAGTGGGGCTACCAATGCCCATTTGAGTCGGTCAGGGAATACACTGTCGTTTAATACAGCATTGCATATGTGGCTTAACGGAGTACTGAGTACTGAGGCAAATTGTTTTATTAGTTTACTACTTAAGCCATCATAGCCACAGGATAACTTTGATTTTAGACTTTTTATTATTTCCTCAGACGAAGTGTTGGGACATGTTATAAAGGGATATTCTGATTTCTGCGATACTACTTTGCTTTTCTAATTATGACTTTGAGCTGTTTTGCTAATTAGATTATCAACAACATTAAGGTAATATGAATTGAAAGCATTTGTCACTGTTTTTGTGTCAGAAACGGTTTTGTTTCCAATACTTAGTTTGATTTTTGAAAATGGCTCTGTTGTTTTGCCTGTTTCTTTTTTTATAATGTTCCAATTAGTTTTGATTTTATTGTCAGAGTTTTCAATAAGACTGCTAAGTACTTTCTCTTTGCTTCTTTAATTACGTTTCTTAGAATTTTGCAGTATATTTTGTACCTGTCGGCTATATCTGGATTGTTACTGATTCTAGTGACTTTGTAAAGTTCTATTTTGTGATCACACGAAATTTTTAATCCTTTAGTCATCCACAGAGTTTTCCTAGCCTCATTTTTTATACGAACTTGTTTAGAGGGGAAGCGGTTTTCATAATGCAGGAGAATGGAACTAAGAAATGAGTAACGAATTTGTTATTTACATTTGTAGAATAGTAAATTTCTGACCATTTTTCACTGTTAAGAGCAGATTTGAATTTATTGGCATTTTCACCTGAGAACTGTCTATTGGTTTTATAGTAGGTTTTCTTCGTGCTCACATTTAACTGAGAGATTTCTAAAACTTGTGCATCATGGTCAGACAGCCCATTTATTACCGGCAGACATTGACTGGATGGGGTTAAGTGATTACCTATAAAGATGTTATCTATGGCTGTTTGTGTGGTACCTTCAGGGTCATATAAGTACCTTCAGTTCTGGTTGCAAAAAGGATGGTTGGTTTCAAGTTGAATGTCCTTAGATGATTATATAAACTAGCTTTTTTATCAGTTTCTTTTAAATAATCAACATTAAAATCTCCACACAGTATTATTTCTGTATTGCGGTTATAAATAGTAAAAAGAATACTTTCTAATTTACTTAGAAATGTGCTAAAACTACCTGATGGGGCTCTGTTAATGCTTAAAATTATAGCTCTTTTCCGTACATCAGTTTCTATACTCCATACATCAGTTTCTATACAAACTGAGCAACACTCAAAAGTTTTTGTCTTCACAACTAGTTACCAGTATTACTTGTTGGTGACAAGTAATGTTATTTTTGACAAAAATACAAGTACCTCCTTTTGACATATTGGTTCTACAGTAACAGGAGCGGAGAGAATAACTGGGGATTGAAATTTGTTTAAAGCACGGTTCTGTTAAAAATGTTTCTGTAAGACACAGGATTTGAACGTCCAGGCCTAGGTCGCTACGAATATTATTGAGACATATGGATAATTCATCAGTTTTTTTAGTTAATCCTCTAATATTTTGATGAAATACACATAATTTGTTTAAATACGTATTTTTTGTTTTGAAAGTATCAGGCTTATTGGAAGTTTTAGATTGTTGTTTGAATGATGCATCCGGGTTGAAAATGTACATTGAATTATTGTTATTATTACTGTTTTTTATCAATATTGAAAGATTTTGGCCTTATGGGCCTAAAAAACTGGATCGGTTTCCTACAATAACCTGGATATTAAGGGTAGAGTCATGGTCAGCACGAAGTCTGTCAGCAATGAGGTCAGCAAGCTTCCACTTGCCAACAGAGTTCAGGTGCAGACCATGTCTCGTGTAATCCATCCTGGTTAACCTCTCCATTCCAATCACATCAATGTGACTACATCTGCCAGACCTCACATGGCTCCTCATTGTAGCATTAATTTGCTGCACTTTCTTGCTGAGGA
>PNEQ01099087.1:0-15721 GCA_003012365.1 Medauroidea extradentata | reverse complement strand
TGTACCTTACCATGCTCTATAGTATGTTGCAATCGGAACATTTCTGGAATAATTATTATCCTGTAAAAACAGTATATAAAACTAAATAATTTCAATTTTTTACCCGACGAAAACAGGATCTCTACTTGTGGAGATATGTTGTTTCTATCCCCAGTATCTTGAGTGAACGCGGAGCAGTTATATGAGAGGACAAGAAGTGTCAACTCATGTTACCAAAACTGACAGGGATTATCTGCAGCGTCCGATCTATCAGCTAGAGCCCGATTCTCACGAAAATGCCATATGAGTTGTTTTATTCAGTTTTGTTTTTGTGTAGGTTACGAGTATTATAACCCGTAAAACGAAATTTAAATTTTGTTACTTTTTTTTAATACGATATGAAAGCCACCGATTTCAATTCCTGGGTTGGCATATTCGTATTATACACAAAATACGGAATAAAATGTTACCTCACTCGTCTTTACCGCATGATTGAAGCTATTTAGTCACTCATAGACTAACAGGCCTGTTCCCTTGTTTCGATTGATTCATTACAAGATTACGTTTAGAACGTTCTGCGTTTTGAGCATACGTATATTGAAAATTGCGTACAAGTTATACAATACAAATAATAAAAACTGCTCAGTGTTGATCAATTTATTCTTCAATACACCAGTAACTTTACTGTCCATCCCATGTAAAAATTCCGTATTTTGACAGCGGATGCTACCAATATTTTTAACATGTGCCAGACACGTGGCAACCATTTAAAACAACAGGACGTGACCGTATGACCTGATGATGCAGTAGTGGCAGCACTGATCAACAAATCGGTTAACTTCCATCGCTGACATTGAAAGTATTGTGTATTGTACGTGAAAAGTAAGTATGCATTTTGGAAGAAGCGTAATATATTAACACGGCTTCGTATCCAGCATTAGTCAGTTAACTATTTTATTATATTCAAATCGTGTAATTTTTATAGCTAATTTACTAACAACCGCACCGTTATCAGTCGACCTGTAATCAAAACAAAGCACGGCCATTTGCGAGTGTGAAAAGTGACCGCGTTCGTGAGTGTTTGAGATTCTTATAATGTGGTACTTTATTATTCTGTGCGTATATTGTAATGTGGGGGTTATAAAACCCAGCCGCCCGGCAACCAAAACAAAGAGCGGCCATTTATGTTACGAGTGTTTGAGCTTCTCGTGTGTTTGGCCCGTTTGAGATTCTTGTATAGTGTTATTTTAATATTTTGTGCACGTATGTAATTGTAATATATTGCAATGCAGGGATTAAAATTAAATGACATCTTTAACATAGGATACACAAGTTCCGGCCTAGTGTGTAGGTCACTGACTACGAGATAAATTGTGTGATAAAAGCACAAATACAAAGCTTTTGAGCAAAACGAAACAATAGAAATTACCTTCATTAATATGAACTTATAATTACATAAGACTCATAATGTTACCAGTTTCCGAAGTACCAGTGACAAGTTTGTGTGGCAGAGAGGGAGACAACTGTAGTTCACATATTTTCCGCAGACACAGGTTTGTCCAGCTGTATGTACATGCATGCGCTGTTGTTGAATTGATTCAAACTAAACCTAGCGACGGCCTCTACACTACTATTCACTCTGGCTTGTTGACGTTTCGCACTTCGCCAAATTAGAAAAAAAAAAAACAGTAACTTCGGACCCAAAAAAAATCTTTTTTTCCGTCTTGTGATGACATCGCACCTTTAGTGTGTTACTAAGGAAGGTATGGAGATTATTTTTCCTGTCTATTCTAGGTCTTTAAAGTTATTATTTCCAAATGACCACTTCAATACATAATTGCCGAATTTTTTAAAGTAATTATATCTCTACTAAAAACCATTAACATGTTACTGTAAGTGTAACACATTATATAGGTCAAGTAATAAAGAGCTGTATGAGTTGAACACGTTAAATTTTTGTAGAAATGATTAATATAGGTGCGTCATTATGGTAGCATATAAAAGGATATAGAACATCTTCATTCAAGGCCGAAAAGGAAATCATTGAAAATATCTTTGTACAACATTTGTTAACCATTTTGCAAATGAAAAAAATATTTGTGTGTGCTAAACCAGCAACAATATGCATTCGGATCTGTTTAGAGTACAATAGAGGGAGGGAACTTTAATTCAAAGTATAACTCATTTTTACCAATGACATATTCAGACAATTCTTGAAATCATTCGTTCGCAGATTGTTGAATAATATGCATCATAAAACGTATATATACTAGACAGTGAAAATACGTTTCGGAGTTATACAAATCAGAGCACCTTAGGTGTAAAGAATGTTGTGCGTAGTTCAACTAGTATAGATTGAACATAGCAACTCCTACAAAAAGTATTGTAAAAAAACACCACATTAGAATTATTTTGCATATATTTTTCACGGTACATCTGTACACTTATTACGATTCGTGAGATTTTACCAAACAAATATACAAAGACATTGAAATAAACACAATGAAGCTAATCTAATGGTTCATTCAAATAAAAAAACTTGCGCTTTTTTGAAATTGTAAATATAATCACAAAAAATACTATTAATTTGCGTGTATAGCTTTATTTTCTTATCTTGTTCATTTCTAACGCGAAAGAATTAATCGAACTTGCTAACAGTCCACAAATGTTAAATCTATCTTCATGTACTTACTCTACCTGATCTCTTTCAAGAATAGTCTGACTTAACGTAGAGTTGTATTTTCTTTTGAATATTGCCAACTTTTTTCTGCGACATTGTACATGAAAACGAAGTGTTCAGTTCAACTAAGGTTAATTCTACTACAGGATAGAGAGAAGATACGTTTTCTTATGGGAGAGCTTGGCACAAGGAAAATTTCGGCCACTAGTTTCGCTTAATCGTTATATACCAGATAAATACGAAACCGTAGTAAAATGAAATTAAAATAAACTTGGAAATGATAAAACTATTTTAACATAAATTTAAAGTGAAAATAAACTGATTTCACATTTAATTTTTCAACTTAATGCAACTTAAAATTCAGGAATGCTTTGTGATTGGTCAGTTTGTTGCCCTACCGATGCCAGCGCTCAAGCGGCAGAAATTTTTCCTGAGGCAAACTTATAACATTGATCTTTCTAACCTGTAGTAGGATTAACCTTAGTTGAACTCAGAGGCCGTGTCCGAAACGACTATTTCGGTTACTAAATCAACCACGTGACCAGGTAAGTGCAGTAAATATTTGAGGATATAGGGTATTAAATTTACTGAGGTGAAGTAGCATACAAAATTCCCAAGTAGCTCCGTAAATTCGTCGGCTGCTGTTTACTTACGTTTTATATTCAGTTTTTAGGTTGAAAAACATATACATATCCATTAAAACAGTAATAACGTAAATTAAAAGCCCGTAGTGTTATTTTGTATGTAGAAAAAAAAATATTTTTTGATTTAGTAATAAATTTTGTATTTTCTTTAAATAAATCAACCCTAAAACAAAATAAATATTATAGTAGAATTCGTAATTTAGGATGTGAAAGAAACAGCTAATTAGTTTATATATAATAACGAATAGACAATATATTCAATAGTGAAAAAAAAAAAGAACAAAAAAAAAAACGACACCGAAATACCAACAAGTCTATAGCTTACAACTTTGCCGCACGCAGTACTGTTTCATTACGTTCGAATCTATCCACTCCAAATTCCCAAACCCTAGATATGTAAAAGTTTTGCTTCGGAGACACGGCTAGACACGTAATAGAATTCTTCGTTTGTTGGCCAGACTGTTTGCACTACACCTCCATGTAGCAGCAGTTTGAGAGAGGAATCGCCCGGTTATCGGCACGCACAACAATCTTCGCGCGTATAATGTCACACCTTGCTTGCTCTTGGACTCCAGTGGAAGAAGTGTCTAACGACCATCCAAGAATATATACAAATGTTAACCTAGTTTGCTGGATTGTCCTTACCTTACCCGAAAGCCTTTAAGTCACAGAACTGGCGTGCTGTCTTCTCGCCGACAACTCGCCTAAATCCATATCATTTTATGACGTAAAATTAAATATAAAGGTGTACTATACACGTATATACCTTTTGAAAGATTAGGTGTAGGAGGCCCTGTTTTTCGCGGAAATAATTTTGCCCCACTTTGTTTCGTTGCCTTATGTGCGCATCTGCAGTTCTACTTCGTGGTTAGTGATTGGATATTTTAACTGTCACGAGCCTTGGGATTCTACAGGCAAATCACGAACGTGTGTTATAGTAGGAACGATATTACAATTGGCTCAGTCAAATTATATACGTCACTTTATAAAGACATGCTACCAATAACCATGAAGCAGAACTGCAGATGTGTACGTAAGGCACTGAAACAAACTGGGGCAAAATTCTTTTCGCGAAAAACAAGGGTCCCTAATTATGTGGCAATATTTATATACCTTTAAAGAAACCCATCCGTTTTTGCCATTTTATGCTGCAAGAAAATATACTTCATTGAGTAGTGGTGAACTTGAAATGGACATACAGACGTGTAACGTTCTTTTAATGCTATTCCTAAGCAGACGTCACTCTTGTGCGGTGAGCAATTTTCGAATAAAATTGTAACGGCCAAAGCTCTGCGCACCGCTCGGCGACGTGAGCTGGCGGCCACGATAAATTTTGAAATTGTTACTAAGTACGTTTTGGAATATTTTTGTGGTATAGTGATTGTATTGTTTGAGTTAGTTCTTACTTTGGAAAGAAGTCTATAATGAAAAAATGTGGATTACGTCTGATCATTAGAGACATGAACTTTTCGCGAAAAGAAATTTGCCTCACTTTGTGTCAGTGACTTGTGCGCACGACAATAAATCCATCACTTGTGTTGTCTAGTACTGAACAATTATTTAGCAAATATCAAATATAATATTTATTTGCTTAGAAATATTTTGAATTTTCACAGAAATGATGGTTTATCGCGGCAAAACTTGACTGTCTGCTGGGCTTTAACGCACGTTCAGCTTATCAGAAGATTAATGGCTTTCGGTTGTACGTACAGAAGGGGCCGTAGTGGCCGAGGTGTCAAATCCCTCACCTCCCACCGAGGCGATCCGGGTTCGATTTCTTCCAGACTGCAGTTCTTGAAAAGGAACTAACTGGATGTATACAAAACTCAGATAGAATAGTGCATTTAACTTTGCAAAGACATTCCACCAATAAAATTAGTTGGTCATCTGTTGAAGTCCTACCGTATAAATGGATCGGCGGGAATCTTGTATGCTAGTTCATCAGCGCTTGGCTCGTTGTGGAGCAGAGCTATAGATGTGAATGTAAGACACTAAAACAAGTTGATGCAAAACTCTTTTGCACCTAAAAGCAGTGTTTTCAAATATATAATAGAACTGCAGATGTTCACGTAAGGCACTGTAAAAATTTGTTCAAAAATCCTTTTATTCAAATCTGAGGTTTCTTTCTATTAAAAAAGTATCATTGGCTCACGAAACTAGCAGCAATCATTTATAAAACTCCGGTGTGCCCGAATTAACCAATAAGTGTTATCATGGGTAGGTAGCTTTTTGCGTTTTTCTGGTCTAGTATAGTACCTACTTACCACGAGTTTCCCAGTCAGCATCCTGTTCTAGATGGACGAATATAAAATAGAATAAAATAATAAGGGGTAATAGAAACTATACATATTACAGAAGTCTTCTCAACACTTTTGACACTGACCGAAATTGTCGAATGAAATCATAGCTTTCAACTGGCTAAAAGCGAAAAGTCTTATTAGTTTCTGATAATGCAGGACATTTCATTGTCTACCACAATTATCTATAGTCGTGTCTTTGTTTCACTTGTCAACAATGTACACACATTGCTAGAAGCCTGCATATTTCGGGTTATCGTCTAACTGCAGACTTATATTTACTGCGTGCTCGTCTGACTTATGCTGCTGGGTAGTTTGTGTAGCGCGCCTGAAGGACTTTCTCAACAATACCCTCTATTCTGTAGTGATAGCACACGAAGGTAAGAATACCCAAAGCCAATAAAGCCACGGATTTTGTTCTGATGAGTAGGGACCCGGAAGTTTCGCGAATTCAATTGAGAAGATGTGCCAACTTCAGTACACGTTCATTACTTTCCCGGTTGGGTCATTGTTACTGACACTCGTTCTTGAGGACTGTACACCAATAGCAGACGTGCATCAAAACATTCACTGACTTCCGCGCTAACTTATCATATATACAACTGGCCACTCACTACAGCATCAGCCAATGTACAAGTATCTGAGGACAGAGTGTACACCTAACCGTGGAGTCCAGCCGGCTGGTCGTTGAACCCACGAATTCCCGGGTATCTACTGATGAGTAAAAACCCGTGAAACCTTAGTCTGTCGACGACGCGAAATTTGTATGTCTCTACACATGGTGAAAAAAAAACCCAGGCATTTCTTATTGGTACGCTGTAGTAGGAAGGCATGACTATCATCACACGCACCAACTTCACTAAAGATACGTACGCATAGAGCTTATCAGGTCACAGTACTGTGGTACCTAATTTTAGACTGAGCTACTTCTTTCGTCAACAGGAGGTTTCTGAGGAATATATTCGTCACATTTGAGTATTTTACTACCAAACTCACTTAAGTAATTATTAGGGACCCCGAAATTTCGCATGAATTCAGCGACCTGCCAGGTAGACTCCACAGTTTTGTATACACTCGGCTTCAGATACTTTTTCATTGGCTGCTGCTCCAATGAGTGACTAATTGTTAGGGCCCGGTAGTTTTCGCGAAAATATTTTTGCCCCACTTTGGTTTTGTGTCTTACGTGCACACCTGCAGCTCAATTTCATGATTACTGGCAGAGTGTTTTTATGCAGAGTTATTATTCATTTGACTGTGCCAATCAGTACATGGATAACTGTGACACAACACGTCTGTGATTTGCGGGTTTAACCTCCAGACGTTGTATGTTACGGCATCCAATCACTGACCACAAAGCAGTGATGCAGTGCGCACGTAAGTCACTGAAACAAAGTGCTGCAAAAATCTTTTCGCGAAATCTACCGGGCCCTACTAATTGTACATCTGACAAGGTAGCGCTGGAGTCAGTGAGTGTTTTGATTCAGGTCTGCTATTGGTTCACAGTCTTCAGTAATGAGTGTCAGTAACATCAACCCAATCGGGAAAGTAATGAACGTATACAGAAGTTTGAAATCTAACGTCTTCTCAAATGAATTCGCAAACATTTCCGGGTCTCTAGTAATTATGCGTACTGGTACTGGAGATTGTATAAGTGAGCCAGGATCAAAAAGTGTTCATTGGAATAACATACGAACATAGTGTGGAACACGTTAAAAATTTTAATCCATAGGTACAAATGTTACTGTTATATTAATTGTGTGACGCCTACCACGTTCGCTATGGGAATAGGAGTAATTGGTATTTATACCATTATTTTTCTGTGCTCTGCTTGATGGCCCAGGAAGTTTTAACTGTTACACACCCTTCGCCATGAAGACCTGTGACGTAGCTGTGTTGGTGGGGCTCACGCTGATGGACGCAGTAACCTCATATGCAGGCTTGCCTGCCTTTTCTTTCGTTGCTGGGGAAATTGTCTGATCCGAGGCTTTGGTATTAGGCAAGGGGAATATTATCTGCAACACCCGCGATCAAACATACTTGCTATGTTTGTATTGCAGCCACCAGCGATGCCCAGGTCCCTGGGAGCGCAACAGCCACTCTCATTGGTCGCGGCCGCCGGCCAATGACCTTCGATTTCACCCGCCATTCATCTTTCCTGGTGTTCCGGGAACAAAATGTCGAGTCATACCATAGCCATCTTTAATAGAAGGCCGCGGCCTTAGATCTGGCAACCCTGGCAGGAAGGGTCATTTTAACACTTATTTTATCCCGCTTAAGGCAGTGGCTTCCCCTGATCCGCCGGTGTGTAGGGCACAATAACGAATCACGTACAGCCATTGCCCTTGTCGAGACAAAAGAAGAGTTAAATGACCCTTCCTTACAGGGTTGCCAGATCTAAGGCCGTGGCCTTCTACTAAAGATGGCTATGGCCTTACCCTACTTTTACAATCCTACCATATAATAATGCGAATATTTGTATCCCTGCCGCGCCTGTCGCACAGCATTTCCCAGCGCCCTACCCTATTTGTGGTGGTTTTTATTTTTATTCTGACTCTTGCTCTCTTCGGGGGGAGGTCACAGCTCCAATCGCGGCCGTGGCCTCTATTCAACCCTGCTATGCCGCGACGAACGCCACCTTTTTCACTAGAGGAACCGCAACTTAGGTGTACGAGGCTATGCCACAGAATATTTAGGAATTCAGAAGTGAAATAGCCGGTAGGACAGCGAACTAGTCACACACGCCAGCAAAATGGCAGTGACGCCTACAACCAGTCAGGGTAAAGTGGCTGCCCTGCTAGCCGGCAGCCAGGCCAATAAGATACCAACCGTAACATCCAGGTGCCAAACACACGGGGCTGGAATCAATAACCTCTGCCAGCCAATAAGCGGCGGAGTTCGCCCGTATCAAACGAGCCGCCACGTCATTTCACGTCTGTGTTACTATTTAGTCTGTGGTTCTGCCTTGAGACACACTCACTACCCATCCCTTCCTCCGTTTAGCAACTAATGCATGTCGGAGTACCCATTAGACTGATCTGGGGTACACATTGACTTTGCGGGATATGAGGGCCCGTCAGATAAAAAAAGTAGCGCTGAACTCCATTCTTTTCTCGTCTGCTGGCGCTTCGATTTGGGAGGGCTTGTTTGATGTAATGCACGGTTGCCCGATCTCCGAAGGGGGTAAGATATGTCTACAAGATTTATGATTGAGATTACCGTACTATTTGCAATGTTGAGCCGCTTGCAAACACGTAACTGTTTTTGCGAATACGAAGATGATGTTGCACTTACCTTGTTTTGCCAGTGGCAAAACAAAGGACGGTTAACTGATTGCATATTTCCAAAGGAGCGCTATAGTCACAGTTGCTGGGTAGCGTTTTGCTTAAGAGAGTAGTAATAGTTTAAGTGCTCTCACACATCGTAAGCTTATTCGGCCTTTTGACTACCTTATGTCTCCCGTCGGTCCGGTTCTGATCGTAATGCCAAGTCGTTTAAGAAATCGTAATGCATTGGATGGAAATCGGAAATTGTACTTTGTTATTTCGCTTCCCGGGATGGGGAGGATTTCCTGTAGTCATTCTGCGCCCCAGATAGTAACGTCCTGTTTGCATAGTTGGACAGGAGCGTATTTTCACTTGACCCAGTGTCGCCGATTTGTTTTTAAATTGGTTAAATTCGGCCTTTGTTTTCAGCGTACTGGGCCATAATTGGACTGTGATGTACAAAAACCGAATGTACTCAAATTGTTAGTTATGTACCGGAAAATTTTCAGCTTTGAAACAGTCTTACGAAAAGTATTTTAGACCTATATACTCATGTTATAAATATTGACTTTATAAGAAGGGACAAAAAAAAAATAGCGTTATTTTCCAGCAGCAGACTCTAATCCAAACAGCTGTGAGCTAGTTCTACGTCTCCTATTGGCCGACAATGTCGGGACCTTCAGTAGAGAATGCTTCTGTCGAATAATTACTCGCCTCTCAGAGGTAACACATCACTAGAGGCTCGAGTATTTCGCGTATTGATTCTAGGTCCGGTTGGACACCAAGAAAACACACACACACACACACACACACACACACACATATATATATGTATGTATGTATGTATATATATATATATATATATATATATATATATATATATATATATATATATACACACAGTAACTTCCGTGATTAGACGACAGCTGATTTGACACACCTTCAGAGATTGCAAGCCAGTAGTAAATAATACAATAAGTCGTGGGGCTAACGCATGCAACCCACTTGAACGTTAAGAAACCAATGGATACTCGACTATGGCCAGTGTGTATATAGGACTGAGAAGTCTAGACTGCTGCCAGTTTAATACGCGAAATACTCGTGCCTGTAGGTATCACTGTAGGTCGGTAGTTTTCACGAAACAATTTTTGCCGCACTATGCTTCAATGCCTTACGTGCACATCTGCAGCTCTACTTTACGGTTATTGGCTGTGTTGTTTTGTGCAGAGTCATAGGCCAATTTCATTTGATTATACCAATCAGAACAAATTTTAAACCCAGTTTACACAGATACAATAACACTAAAAATGTTAACCAAACGTTAGTTACAAAATTTTATCAACAATTTCTAAGCTATGGCACACTATTTTATAGTAATGTTGATAGCAAATGTGTTATTAACATTGCTGAAAACACCACTGTTACTAACAAAGTTGTGAGAATGTTGAACGGAAGTTAATAACAATGTTGATGACAAAAATGCCTACAACATTGCTGATAACATTGCTAATAACATTTATTACCAACATCCTTTGATCTAGACCGGCCTAGAATTGGTCGGGAAAATAATGTTATTAACATTGTTGGTTACAAAGTTATCAATATGGATATAAAATTCATTACTTTTGTTGCTAGTAAATGTTATAAACAAATTGTTGGCAAAAGTGTTATTAACATTTAAAAATAATTATTGACACTGTTGACGTAATGTTGGCAACAATGTTGATAGCATGATGTTGTCAACAATTTTCAATAATTTTATAACATTGTTGATAACATGATGTCAACAATTTTCAAGCGTTTTTACAACATTGTTAATAATTTTGTTGAAAACACGAGGCATTAGCAATGTTATCGTTGGTGTCAACTAGACTTAACAGCGACAACACACGTCTGTAATTTGTGGATACATCCCCCCTAAGAGTTGAAACATCCAATCACTGGTCAATAAGCAGAGCTGCAGGTGTGCACGTAAGGTAATAAAACAAAGTGTTGCAAAAACATATTTTCACGAAAAATTCCTGTCTCTATCTATCATTAGGGACCCCTGTTTTTCGCGAAAAGAATTTTGCCTCGCTTTGTTTCGGTGCCTTACGTGGGTATTTGTAATTCTTCTCCGTGGTCAGTGATTGGATATTTCAACTCTTAGCGTCTGGGGGTTATATCCGCAAATCACAGACGTGTGTTGTTGCGGGAACGTTATTGTAATTGGTTCAGTCGAATTTACTACGTCACTTTATAAAAACATGCCACCAATAACCATGAAGCAGAATTGCAGATGTTCACGTAAGGTACTGCAACATATTGGGGCAAAATTCTACAGGGAGTGGGGGGTTAGCTATCAGATGCAGATTCTTAACAAACAATATTACAAATTGTGCTCTGGTATGTATAGGTCAGTAAAGTCTAATCTACAACCAGATTATAACGCGAATTTTGCGGGTAACTTTTTATAGGAAGAAAATATTATTTATAAGATTGCTTCAAATCTGATAAGTAGGGACCCTTGTTTTTCGCGAAAAGAATTTTGCCACAGTTTGTTTCAATAGCTTACGTGCACATCTGCAATTTTGCTTCACAGTTATTGGCAGCGCGTCTATGCAAAGAGCCGTATCTCATTTGACTGAGCCAATTACAATAACGTTCATTCAACGCCACACGTCTGTGATTTGCCAGAAGAACCCCAAGGCTCGTGAGAGCTAAAATATCCAATCACTGACAACAAAGCAGAACTGCAGATGTGCACTAAGACACCGAAACAAACTGTGGCAAAATTCTTTTCGCGAAAAACAGGGGTCCCTACTGATAAGCTTTAAGCTTGTTTTGCTGATGAAGTTAGTTTATGCATAATGCCGTCCAATTGTAGCAGCGAGACGAGATGAGAATTCCCGGCATGCACGAACAATAAAGTTTGGATCTGTATACTGTATTTCCAAATATTTGCGTCAGCCAAATATTATATTGCCAGGCGTAAGTACTTTGTCAACTAAACTACGTATTTATTTTGTTTCAGGTAACGCTTACAAAATTGCATCTTTAACTGGCACAAAATATTTGGTAAAATATTTTCAGTAATACTTTTCGAAAACAGTAGTTCATAAGTCGTGCATCCTATAATTAGAATACAGTAAACTAGAGCGTTTACGAAAAGTCATACGGTTAAATTGGGCAGAGTCGTTTAAAAAGTGATCAGTGCTACGGTTCTTTGCGTCTTAGTGAACACAGGGACGGATCTAGGTTTTCCTTCGCCCGGGGAAAGCATTTGGATTTGCTTCCCCCTCCTTTCTCAACCCTCTTATTTCATCAGTCCAATCAACCCAACAGTAATAAACATATCTTGTATACGTTGTTTAGGACTCGCGTAAATAACACTACAAAATAGTAGTAAAAATACATAAAATATGTACTTACTAGCTACCGTTAGAAGCGTTTTAAGTGTGCATTCTAATTATAAATACTGTATGACATTATATTATGGTTAATAAAAATACAAAACTAGTTAAGTTCTAAACGTAGGTATAGCATCTTTTTTTTACACTAATTTACATTTCATTCCCAAGTAAAAATTCTCGGCACTTCCAGCGCCCCTTCTAATCAGGCGCCTGGGGCAGTCTACCCCCTTGCCCCTCCCCCTGGGTTAGCCCCTGATTGAACCAAGCTAACCGCGTGTTTGCGTTGATCATACCCTGGGTAACCTCTGGTGACCAAACTTCCTCGAGAGAACCTACCTAACTCTTGCATTTCTTAAAAGCCTTGTAAATACATTGGCGAAATGGCATCGTGCTGTCTTTGATACAAGCGTACTCGATCAATTATTGGCTATACTAGGATTTAGATACGGAATTTGTGTCTGATCAGACTGTGTATGTGCCTGAAGTTGGAGACAGATTGCGTCTTCGAAACGTTGCAGTTTGTTTGGTCGAAAGGAGACCATCGTGTTAGTATGTATTTTCATTATTTTACTGTCCACAGTTACTGTGTTATTTGTAGAGCCACGATTTTATGGCGAAAAGATTTGTGCAACATTTGGTTTGGTGAGTCATGTACACACCTGCAGCTCTGCCACATCGTCTGTGGTTGGATGATTTTACTCTCACTGGCCTTGGCAAATTATAGACGTACAGACTCACAATAATCTTATTCTGATTGGTGCAGTCAAATGAGAAACGTGTCTGAACAAAGACACGCTGCCAATAACCTTGAAACAGAACTGCCGATGTGCGCGTGAGTCACTGAAACAAAGTGGGGCAAAAATCTTTTCGGGACAAAATCGTGGCCCTAGTTATTTGTTTTAGTTCTCTTTCTCAAGGCGTCTATGTTTCTGCTGTGTCATCTACATCCGGATTTTTTGTCGTTCGTTTTGTTTTGTCTGTTTGTTGTAATTAATTTCGTCGATTTTTTCGAACTTACTGACAGAATTCCTTTCGCGGAATAATTTGAGTTACTTATTATACTTTCCTTGTTTGTTTTTTGGTGTTTGGGCGCTAGTTTGTCTTATTTTCTTGTAAATCACTGAATGAATTCCTTGTGGAATTGAACATGTTTACCTTTGTTTGCCAGTTGCAAACTAAGTCCTTTTGTTTGTTTACCTGTCTGTTCGCATGTATTCTATGGTTTTCTGTGGCACGCCTGTTGCTGCAATGGCGTACGTCCAAAAAAACTTCTTTAGTTTTTCTGACTGGTAGAGCCACTGATTTTAGGCGAAAAGAATTTCCCACCGTCTTGTTTCAATTCATTACGTGCACATCTGCAGCTTCATGGTTATTGGCAGTGTGTACTTCTGCAGGGACGTCTCTCGTTTGACTGCACCAACAATAACAAGGTTACTGTAACATTACGGTTAGGACCATAAGATGCTGAGTGTTAAAAACATCCAATCGCTGGCCCTGAAGCAGAGCTGCAGGTGTGCATGTAAGGAAATTAAATAAATTGGTGCAAATTTCTCTTCATCACAAAAGCATTGACTCTGCCCACTAGACTGACCTGTAAGTAGGGATAGGTAGTGAAAATTATCGATGGAAACTTTCAAGAATGGAAAATTTTCACCCCATGTGAAAACTTTCCAAAAACACTCTGAAAGAAAAATTTTGTTGGATGTCCTCCCTGCTAAATTATATTGTAGTAAACACAAAACAAACTTTTGGCAAAGACTATATTTGATTACTGTCAGCAAAATGCTTTTGTAGTAAACACAAAATAAATTTTACAAGGGTGAATACCCACACAATAATTTGTAGATGCCACAAAGTGTTTTTGTGAAATATTGAAACTTTGAGAAACTTAATTTTTTAGTCTCAATATTAGGTCCTTATCAAAAATTAGTTTAAAGTAAAAATAATTAGCTACAATACTCATTTCCCTAATAACTAGTACGTCTGCATCGCTCTTTAAAGTGTCTTATGTAGAAATCCAAAATATAGAAGTAGAGAAAGTATATGGGCCAAAAAGTTTCTTAGATTGGCTCTCGAAAAAAATAATACTGAACCCTGCACTCGGTGGAAAGGTTTGTGGATACACAGCTGTCATAGGTTACTATAAGAATTCTGGGTAGGCCTATGCCTGTAAACTCTGTTGCTACTTAAAGATCGTTCAGCACACACAGTAGAAAACATTCCAAAGTGAGGAACTGCTTAACAACTACACATGCAGGTAAAATACACTCCACATCATATCAGTTTGGATAAAATTTATAGCAACTCATGGGCAATAAATTATAATATTTTGTGATTTGTGGCACAACATAATACAAACTTTGCAGTACAAATACTGAAATGGCCATCTCAGATTAATTTTAGAGCAATAAACATCTTGCATTGTGCAACAAATCACAAAATATTAACAATTATTGCCCATAAGTTTCTGTATAAGATTCATTGCTCACAACTGGGAATTGTATCCTTACAACATGGAGGGGGATAAATGTTTTGAAGGAAAATATTCTTTTGTCGTTGCTTTGAGAAATCACAGAAAAAAAATTATGTGAAAATATTGTTATGGAAGAGGACACAGAGCGTCATGTTCCGACAACGACACAGAGGTTATGCCAGAAAGAGAGTGATTGTAGTGATAAAGGAAAAAATTGTTTGAATAGTTTCCATGACTCTGAGTGACACAGATGTGTGGGTGTGAAATAAGTGTGGGTTATTTATGTTTGGCTCAAGCTTCAGCTTAGGTGACATTTTATCTCATATTATGAAAGGAATTAATTATACTTTAATAATTATGAGTTACCTCTTATTTGTTAACTATTTGTCTTTAGCTAACAATTTGTTTGTAGTTTGAAATATGTAGTAAATATATTGAAGTCTAACAGAATACTACAGTGTACTGAAATGTTTTACGACTGGCAGATCACAGTATATGTATCTTTCTCAGACAATTTCAGTGCAGTCAGCTACATTGACTTCGGAAGACTTGCTCTCAAACCGAGCATGGTGAAGCAGTGGTAAAACTCTCGCCTGACATACGGTAGGACTTGGGTTCGATCCCGGGCTCCGGCGATCCTGATTTCGGTTTTCCAGGGTTTTCCGAAATCTTTCCAGGCCCTGGTCGACTTATACCCCTCCCTCCTTCCTGTGTTCTTCTACTAAGGCCTTGTGCTATGTTCGAGGGCACGTAAAAGTTACAAAATATAAATAGTAAATTAATTTGGTTATTCTTGTTTTTCTTTTTCATCACCTATATACTGTGATCAGCAGCAGATGTCTGAGACATTTTCATGGTTTGTGTGTGGGTGTTATTTCTCTATTCGCAGAATAATTAAAGAAGTGTGAAGTTCTTGGTTCCCTACTACTGTATATATATATATATATATATATATATATATATATATATATATATATATATATATATATATAT
>PNEQ01099086.1:5273-15820 GCA_003012365.1 Medauroidea extradentata | reverse complement strand
AGTCGCTGTTAGTGGCAGGGACAAACTTAAGACTGCTTTTCGCGTGGACAGCTATAGCTACTTATCCTGCTGCAGAATTAGTTCAACTAGCCGCTTGGACATTCTAACACTTGATGACTGAAGTACCAATCTTGTGTACAAAGAGGTTTTTCAATTAAAGTAAATATTATCAGTTACGAATAATACTCGCGAGCAAAGCAGCGGGGGACTGCTAGTTTCATATAAATATACTACTACCGAGACAAGATCATGGACCAGGATCAAGGGACAAATGCTCGAATGTGCCTAACTATCCAAATCCTTTCCGCCAATATTATGTTAACTCTAAGCTGTCTTATAATAGTCTGCTGAGCGCTGTGCCACTTAACGCTCCTGAAAATAATTATAACACTAATCCCGTATTACAACACTAAATTATAAGTTCAGCCTAATTAAAAAATATATTTGAAAAATAATGTTTGAATGTGTCATTGAAAACTATTACATAAGTCCTGGTGGTTCTAATACCACGAGTGAAAGTTAGCGTTCGTTTGAATTTAAAAGCATTGGCAAAATTTTGGTCACTGTATTACGCTCGTGGCATTAGAACTTTCTGAAGTTATGTAATAGGATTTACTGGAACATGGCCAAACATAAAATATAGAAGTCAGGTTCACCGGAAGTTCATAAGGCTCGAGCGTGTGTATGCGTGTGTGTATATATATATATATATTTTTTTTTTGTGTGTGTGTGTGTTTGTATGTATAGAGAGAGAGAGAGAGAGAGAGAGAGAATGTTAGGGAAATAGTGATAATAATTTGAGTGGGTGGAAAGTAACGTAATTAAAAAAATCTTTTATAATAAAAATGTATTCGGAAATGTCACCATGCAAACCTGCAGGGTTGAAAGACTACATACAGCGCAGTAGTTTTAAATTCCGCGTGCCCCGAGACGTGAGTGTAGTTGCCGAGAGGTCGGACGGAGCACAGTGGGAACAAGGGTATTGCGGGCTGCAGGTATGTAGGCGCATGTTCGGGTTACGAATGTACACCAGAAAACACCACAAAAAATGTGCGAAGTGTCGAGTGCACGTGTTACGGCGCCTAATGATGATATCTCGCAATCTTGGGGAAAACATGTGGTGCATTACGTAGCTGTTCAAAAGCAGCACGTGATTTTGTTAAGATTTTATTAGTCAGTCTTAAGCTTCAGTTTAAGCAAGTCGAAATAAAATCCTTAAAATCAAAGCTATTCATAAATGAAGCGCAAGCCGGGCTTTGGAAGGTAGCGAGAATGGCACTTTTCCTCACGTACTTAGATTTTACACAATACTGTTAGTGGTAATACGTGTATAGAACACAATTTAAACATGATATTTAACAAGTAACATAATAACCACTGCGTTGGGAGCGTATTAAAAACTCTTAAATATTCTCATGAACATATACCGTTGAGATGAATACTTCAGAATCACAGAAAACTGAAGAATTAAACTAAGATGTTTATACGAGAAATAAAAATCATACAGGCTGATATTGGCTGTTAACCAATTTATAAAATAAAGGTAATAACAATAACGAACTAGTCAGTAACAGATTCAGCGACTTTCGCTCGCAATGCCATAAGTTTTTTTTTTTTTAATAGCTCCAGTTTACGACACATTTAGGCGACCGACTACTAAGAAATAATGCGTTTCGTAGGAGTATATTTTAACATTTCAAAGAACGTAGAATTTTTAAACTAAATAACAACTTACACTTAAGGCGGCCGTCTATCCCACGCTTCAAATGCGTTGCAGTATGTTCGTAAACAGGTTATTTCTACGAAAATATTCCACGTATGCACATTGTGCCAAAGTACGAAAAGAAATCTTCAGACAAGGTCGCAACCTTATTAAAACACAGTTTCTAAGCCTTCCAGCATGGCTAAAAAACGGCCTTTTCAGACTTCCGTACTTCGAAATGTACTAACCGGATGTATGTGAAACTCAGATTGCGACCTGCACTGAACTTTGCTACAGACTTTTCACCAGTAAATTACATGGTCACCGCTTAGTGTCCCATAGAAATAATGATTGGGCGGGAACCTTGCACGCTATTTCAAGGTGCCTGCACGCTTTGGCGCAGCATCGCGAGCTGCGCCCTGCCGCTCTTCGCCCAAGTGTGCGGGGATACACTTATTTGCATGTAGCTGAACCAGGGGCCGGTGGGGGGTGAAGTCGCCGCGCTCCGCCGCGCCCTATGGACGCGGCATTTGATGCGCGCTTCAAGATCGACTTTACTGCTCCGTCGCTTTTGAGCCTCTCGTGCGCGGGTAGGTGGCGCCCTTAACTCGAAATATAATTTTGCACCAGGATTATTTTTCTTTTTACATTTGAAGTAATAGTAGGCTGTTTAATTATTCTGCAGTTTTTAACCGCCGATATTTCATACTTACCTTATTTAAGACGCAAAACAGGCCCTTAAGGGAATTTCAGAGTGAAATAATCACAATTTTATATTTTTATGAAATAGTGTTGGTTTTGAGGTACAGTTTCCTGTTACAAAATAAAATTCAACTCAGCCAGTTTTCCCATAATGGCATTTCAAAGTCAGCATTTGCATAATTTTACTTCATACACTCCCGAAAACCAAAATAATACAATGAAACAAAATAATTTACATTGAAACTATATGTCATGGGCTAGAGCTTGACGTATACTAAAACCCATTCTAGAATGTCATGTAATTTTAAAAAATATATGTATAAATTTGGAATTTTTTGCTACTTTACAATTTTTTTTAAACGCAAAAACATTTGGTGTTGGGTTTTCATATACTTAAAGCCCTAGCTCGTGATAAGTACTTTAACTGTGAATTTTTTCGCTTCATTACGTTGATTGGTTTTCAGAGAGGTGTATGAAATAAAAATTTGCAAATGTTGACTTTGAAATGCCATTATGAGAAAACTGACTGAACTAATACTTTTTGTAAGGAAAATTGTATTCCGGGATAACGTCTACAAAACTAATACATTAGGCGACACTCACTCACCTTTCATGATATCTTTTCAGACTAAAACCATTTTATGCACTGAGATACGTAAAATATTGCTTCAAGAATAAAAATGTGAAAATAATAATAATTAATTGGTGTTTACGAATCATTTATTCGTATAAAATGTTACATTTATTTAGTTTTCGGAGTGCTGAAAAAAATCATATATGATCCTGTAGCATTGCGTGGTGCACAGAAATGGACAAAAACGTCAGTTCTGGCATATACATAGTGATTTACAAAATGCTACAGACACACACAGGACTATTTCCTTACTTCATTTGCGGGGCCACGGTGGCCGAAAGGTCAGACCATTCGCCTCCCACCAAGGCGATCCGGGTTCGATTCCTGGCTGGGCTGGTCCCCGGATTTTCACATGTGGGAATCGTGCCGGACGATGTCGTTGGTCGAAGGGTTTTCTCGGGGATCTCCCATTTCCTACGCCTTTTCATTCCGGTGCTGCTCCATACTCACCTCATGGCACCCCTCACCAGCGTTAAAGAACTGTGTAAAACACTGACCAAAATTTTCCACTCACTTACTTCATTTGCAGCAAAAAATGTCATTTCCGTGTGGGCCTATTCAAAGTATGAATAATTCGAAAACTTTAAACATTACTTAAATAATAACTATTACAGAAGTAAATGAGTGACGTTTTATCAGGCCTTACACTTTGTATTCGAGCTTCAACAGTAGCAGATAAACCACACCAGTGAAGAGTCTCGGTAATTTCGTTAACTATGACATCCCGTGTAATATGCCCCGTCGATAAACCAGACGTAGCAGTATAACTGTCGATTTTCATTTAACCTGGGAACCGTAATTTTATTATTAAATTTTTACTTCAATAATTTGTGTGTGGCGGTAAATAAAAGTGAATCACTGTGCGTAGGTTCGACAAATGAGAGCGCAATTTAATTTAATATAACATGTACATCCCTACACTTTCTTCCACCAGGGCCCAAGTAGACAGCGAAGGTAATAAATGTAACATTACGAACACTGTGAAACAGTACCTAAACGTTATAGGTTTTTTTTTTTGCCAGTGCACAAATGTGGTTCTATTTTGCCACGCTTGACAATATTCTCATTGAATGCATGGATTTGTCTACACACGCCATTAAGAATAATGTGCAATAATATGTGTTGCGAGACGCTTAAATTAAATCAAGATAAACTAATCCCAGAGCATTCGGTCAATAGCAACGACAGAGACAAACACTTAAAATCAGATATCGAATTTTTTTCAGTCCAACAAATCAGGCAGACAAAACCTTACACCTGAATATGAAAGATATAAAATTTTTCAAGTAAAAACAGTTGCACGTGTATGCAATTTGCAGACAACAGAGAACAAGCAAACACCAAGTTTCAGATAAGGTGAGAGATTTTTACGGCCGAAAGGGACACACAAAATTCATGCCAGTACCTCTCGCACCGTAGATCGGCGAATAACCGACTACGCTTGGGAGGCTGGCGCGCAAGTTTCAACTAACGCAAAACGGTACGTTTCGAGAACTGAATTACTACTCGACCACAACTAGTCCTGTGAGGGGAAGAAGCGTGGCGCTAGTTGTAGGTAGACACGTCACAGGGAGGGGAAATGTACTGCACCTGACTTGAGTTCATGACACGCGGTCAGCGGAGAAGTAGCGCGGAGAAAACCGAGCCACACTAGATGCGCGCGGTCGTCAAGAACAACACAGCTGTAGTTCGCATTTTTCCCGCGGAACTAGTTGTCGTGGTCGAGTAGTAAATTCAAAGCTTCAAGCTTGAAACGAAATTGATGGAAGACATCAAGGTACTTATTAATTCGCCGTGCAGAAGCAACCACTAATGGAGTGCCTCGAGAAACTCCTGTGCCCGCAACTATGTTCTCCATCGTACGGTATGCTGGAAAACACCATCGATTCATTTTTATCCTCCCCGAATTAGCCAGTCACGCCCGCGGCGAAAATACCCTCATCTCATGCTGATCCCCCTCGGGGTCAGGAACGAGCCAGGATAATATTTACACTCGCGGAGAGAAACATTTACGTTTCGCTCCCTGAATCAGAGGCGTCACCTGACGAGGCCGTTTGATGGCGGGCCGCAACAGTGGCTTTGAAGTCGACGCCGGAGTTTACCTGCCAGCAACGATGAAAACCATTTATCTTCGTGTGTCGTCGCAGGGATACTGACCCAGGTGAGAGCAAAGTACATAAAGTAGTGGCGCGGAGGACGACGTGTGGCCTCTTTCCGAGCCAACATCGACAATTTGCCCTTGCAGTCGCTGTCCACTCCAGAGACCTTGGGAAATCTACGATAGGGATTTGCATGTTACATTTCATTAGTAGGGACTATCTGCAGAACCCACAAATATGCCATGTTTAACTCGGTACCGCCCACATTACTATACCTTTCTATTACGCTGCTTTTATTAAATTATTTAATGGCCAAAATACTGTAAAACACATAGTCGCAATTTTTTCCCAGTATTTTTTAATTCTGTAGCAATAGCCCAATCATTCCCAATTAATAAAATGTATTTACTCCAAAAGAAATATAATTACAAATGACTGAGCCTCGGACCGCGGTGGCCGAGTGGTGAGACCACTCGCCTCCCATCAAGGCGATTTGGGTTCGGACCCCGATTTTAGGGCATGTGGGAATCGTGCCGGACGATGCCGTTGGTCGGCGGGTTTTCTCGGGGATCTCCCGTTTCCCCACCCTTATCATTCCGGCGCTGATCCACACTCACATCATGTCTCCCCTCATCAGAGCTAAAGATCTAGAAGTTAAGCGCTGACCAATATCTCTCACTCATGTCAGTCCTTACACTGAAAAATACACTTCCTGGGCAGTATGGAAAGTTATTAGCTCATACACAATATGGGATACTTGCCCAACTTGAGATTCAAATGAAACGTGTTTAGAGCCGTTGCTATGAAGTCTGTAAACATCAGCATCCATTCGACTGTTTCCTAAAAATTCAGAAGAACGCTACTATTAAAGTATGGGAAACAATTTTTCTGTACCAATTTTTTAACACTCTTAAGACAGCAAATACGAGCGAACAATGATAGCCTCAACTAAATAGTACAGTTAAAGAAATGTTTGTTTCAGCTACAGAATGATTTGGCAAACTGGCAACAAAATACTGAAAAATTACTTCCTAACTAAATAATTTAAATCTGATGCTTGGTTCAAAAACCATTTCAACTGTTTCAGTCGTATACGTCAATTCATAGTAGGCATGCCAAGGACTTTTTCTTTTAATGATTGGTTTAATGGAAAGTAAATATTTGTACGTATTGAATTTACATAATTATGTACATTTGTTAAATACATAGACTGACAGAGCTAAACAACACTTTCTCTCCGTATAGATGATTTCGTTTACTGCTGTGGTCACACTTCCTTCCAAGATTTCGCTGTCGTATTTAGATCATTCGCATGTCATAAATGCAATTTTACCATATTGCTAGGGCACTCTATTTAAGAGACATTCTTGAATGCTCACCTTCCACTATGGCGACCTACGTTCGATTTCCGTTTGAGTACACTGGGATTTTTGCACGTCAGAATAGTGCTGGACAACGCTTTTGATCGGTGGGTTTTCTCGGTGATCTCCTGTTTCCCCCGCCCCCTCATTCTGGCGCTCTTTCATACTCACCTCATTTTACCCCTCAGCAGCACTGAAAATTTCGATGTAAAGCGCTGACCAAAATGTCTATTTCACTGTATTATGATGTAAGTCCTGTATGACGGGTTGACGAGTTGGCTGCGGAAGTGTCCGGGAGCAGGCCGGGTGAGTCTGTTAAGAGTTAGACAGACCCTGATTCAAAACCAAGAGGCGACTGATCAGAGAATGTCAGTCGGGGGGCATAACAGTGGGCGAGATCCTGAGATGGCTTATGGTAGTCCTTTGGGAGGTTGTTGGAGGCGCAGTTGTGTTCCACTAGGAGGTTGGTGGTCCCAACTGACTGTTACCTGAAGTCCACTGCGTGGTAGAGCATGATCTCTCCCCTCGCCCATGGGCGCCGGGATGGCCTTGCATTGGCTATTAAGAGGCACCGTGAAGAAACAAACACACAGAATGTATGTGTATATATATATATTATATATATATTATATATATTATATATATAACGATATAAGATCCCATTTACTCCAAGGTCAGACGTACTAACAATCTCTCTGTCCATACTGTTGTAAGTAGTGCAACTGTACGTCCACAGCCATGAGTGGTCCCAGCGAAATGGAGGTCTACAACATGTTAGTATCGTTGCTGAGAAATATATCAGTACCATTTACCCGCAGCGGTGGATAACGCTTAAGTTAAGTGGTTCAACCCACTTAAGGATTAGTTCATTATACTTTAACTCTGAAATATTTCCCCGGTGTAGTTACGTTCACTACAACGCAAAGACACAATCCCGGTTTATTTTGGAATGTTCAGAGGTGGATTCTTCGAAGTTGTCTGTAATTACATTGGAGGCAGTTAAACGCGGTTCCGGCGTGCGAGTGAGCTATTTTGAAGCCACGCGCCGTCATCCTCTCCTCTTTTTCTTTTGTAATGTGTATTTCTGTGATTTCTTAATGTCAACATAAAACTCTAAGTAATAACGTTTATAGATACAATAGAAAAAGGTGAGTTTTCAAAGTTGGCAAAAATTATTTTCTGTGGTTGTTTTCTGTAGTGACTCTCCGATTCCTGTAAAGTTCAATACACTTTGTAGCGTGTAATGTATTAATAAATATCTACCTTTCACTAACCATACTGATCACTCCTTAACAACAATGGCAGAGTAACTGGAACTAATTTGAAATGATAGGAATGGAATAGTAACTCAAATATTCATTTTTATTCCCCCCAGAATTTCAGTAGTCTAGCCCCAGGTGAAGCTAAATATAGCAGAGATTATAGAAAGAGAGAACTTACACTGTAAATTATTTTCTCCGTCGATTACGGATTTCCGGTAAAAATTCACGATGATAGTTCCGGGAATTCACGAAACTTATTTCCTAATCCTACAGAAGTTTCCGTAAAACAGTATCACCACAAGGAACTGAGCCATACTTTCGTGTATACAATGATACAATTCCGTTTCTACAGATTTGCAGATTTACCGGTGATGTTATTAAAATATATCCATAATATTAACAGCTCTCTAACCCGTAAATTAACGATTTCTTCCGTGCAAGTGTCTGCAGACTTATGGACATATTACGTATGATTCCGTAGTGTGTATTTACTACAGACTCTTCCTTAATTTAAATTTTATGGACACCATTTACGTTTATTAACGGTACATTTCCGATAAAATTTATAACGGTTTACATAAGGGTATTTCAAGTGGTACCGAATGCCAGTGGAATTTTTTAGTATGTTGCTCAGGAGTACTAAACAAAAATATATATTTTTTATTGTTAAAATTTTTAAATTTTAGTTTTAAAATTCAGCATTTTTGTTAAGTACTAAAATATTGTATTAATTTTGTTTTTGTGCTTATATGTGTCAAATCACAGCCTACAACATTGTTCTACACTGTGAATTTTTGGTTTGGTATGTCAGTTGGTTTTAGCGGCGTACATAAAACAGTAAATTGCAAATTTTGACGTTTACGACTCATTACGCAAAAACTATGAGATATACACAAATTCCCTAAGAGGAAGATTTAATCACGAATTATGTCTAAGATAAGAAAAAATATCTGGTACAAATATAAAAATAAAAAAAGACGTTGAAAACTGAGGTGAACCACGCCCTTAAATCACTCTGTTGTGATTGGTATGAAAGGAGGTTTTCGTAGGTGGAGTCCCGCTTCGATTGTTGATGTCTGAACGCTAGAGCCACGATTTTATGGCGAAAAGATTTTTGCAACATTTGGTTTCGATGCGTCATGTGCACACCTGCAGATCTGCTACATCGTCTGTGATTGGATGATTTTACTCTCACTGAGCTTGGCAAATTATAGACGTACAGACTCACAATAATCTTATTCTGATTGGTGCAGTCAAATGAGAAACGTGTCTGAACATAGACACGCTGCCAATAACCTTGAAACAGAACTGCCGATGTGCACGTGAGTCACTGAAACAAAGTGGGGCATAAATCTTTTCGCGACAAAATCGTGGCCCTACTGAACGCTAATTTTCTGGTTGCACATTGGCAGACCACAACGTAAAGTAATGTGCCATTTTTCGAAGATGCTTAGGCGAGACCCAAGTCGGCGCTCTTGGCCTCAGATGCGGCAATCGTGCTGCGCAAGGTGGCGACACTCGTCTCCACTTGTAACCGTGTGTGGACCACGCTAAGGTCAACTGCACTGCAGGTTAGGGCATTCAGTGTTGTTTGTTTGACAAGGGACAATTTCCTCCCATAGTTACGCTAGTGTCGGTGAAGACGGCATACCATGGTAATTTCCTGATTTAATAACTAATCAACATCGGCAGAGCTGTCATTATACTTTTTGCGAATAAAATTTAAAGCCTGAAATGACTTTTCGAGTAAAAATTTATATCATGTGATATAGCTCATCACCTACTCTATATAAGGTTAGTTAAATTACCGCTCGCATTTTGCCCATTTTACCGACATCAAACTCCCCTCGCTAATTCTCCTAACCTATAGCATATATAACCTTAATCACGCTCCGGCCTAGAAAAAGGTTTTTACTTTACCGTTCAGCATTTATAAAACTGAAGAGGGTATTGTGGGTTGGACAAAATTTCAGCTTCAGGCGTGCAAATGTTAAGGGCGCGGTCTACCACAATTTTCACCATTTTTTTTGTACCAGATATTTTTTTTCTTATTTTAGACAAAAAATGTAACTAGATTTATCTTATATGAAATTTTTTTATCTCTCATAGTTTTCGCGTAATGGCTTGTTAAAGTTATATTTTGCATGTTTCCGTTTTAAGGACTACACTAAAACCAACTGATATACCAAACTCAAAAAAATCACAGTAGATAAAGACATTGCAGGCTACAATGTCATGCTAATAAAAATAAAGAATAAAACTTATTTGTATGTTTAAAAAATGCTGAAACTGAAAATAAAAATTTTGAAAATTCAATAACTGACGAGAGCAGCTTGTCTATCAACTCCTAGCTACTCTGTTCGAGAACAGGGTAACTGGCTATTAACAGACAAAAGTTTATTTGGAGCGAAAAAAAGATGCAAACAGTACGCTACCAAAATGTTGACGTTTTTCGCGCCCAATGGCGACTGTTCCGTCTGCTGAACGCTGCATACCCTGAGCGACTACAAGGTAAGCGCGGAGTGATAGAGACGGGCAAACTTCACTCTAGTTAAATTTCGAACATGGCTAAATTCCACTTAAGTTAAATTTCGAACATGGCTAAATTCCACTTAAGTTAAATTTCGAACATGGCAAAATTCCACTTAAGTTAAATTTCGAACATGGCTAAATTCCACTTAAGTTAAATTTTGAACATGGCTAAATTCCACTTAAGTTAAATTTTGAACATGGCTAAATTCCACTTAAGTTAAATTTCGAACATGGCTAAATTCCGCTTAAGTTAAA
>PNEQ01099084.1:0-19096 GCA_003012365.1 Medauroidea extradentata | reverse complement strand
TGTATTGTGACTTGTGTTGAAACGTGGCGAGACTCGACAGCTGTCTAGTGCTGTGACGCTAGTATAGAGGGGTGGGGTGGTACCGAACAGAGGTGGCTAGGATGGGGGGCAAGGAGAGGTCGCGATACCGGACATACCCGAATCATAGTTACGGAAACGTCCGAAGCTGGCTTCATCGTGTAAGTACCTAGACATAAGTCACCGTCCCGATCCTAATAGCGGCAACGTTACCCCGCTGCGCACATAGTAGAACTGCAGTGTTATTGTAGCTAGGTTACTTTCCGGCATATAGCATTGCCTAAAAATACTGTAGCCATACAATTAAAGATTACATGTACATACCGTATATGTACTTATTTTTACTTCGAAAATGTTTTCCTAAGTCTTGAGTGTTTGTATGCGATTGGATTAACCAAGTTTTCGATTATCCGGGAAGTCTTAACCTGTTAGTATCTCGGTATGAGTATTTTAAGTGTTTGCAGATTATGTTTGTGTGTTTATACAATTAAAACAAGTGTATATTAAAGAACGTAATTAAAGTTAATTGGCTGGAAAACGTGTACAGTATTCAGTATTATTTGTATTCCAAAAGATAGAAGTTAATTTGTGGCACTGGCATTGTGAATAGAAGAAATAAACAAATTCAAGCCAATGATTCTTACCTTTGCATAAACTCTAGTGCTGCAGCTATCTTTGGCGGATATGATACCGAATGTACACTCGGCCACACAAAAAATGTCGCCTCTCTACAGGCCAGAAATTTGTCTAAGTCCCACTTCGGGTATCTTCGGCAGCATACAGAGGCACACATGGAAATCGCAACAACCCAACGAGCTTCTCACGACACTCTCGTACCGTTCTTGAGACGCAGGTTCGAATCCCGTTGATGGAACAGAATTTATTATTTTTTTCCCCACAGAAACAATGTATTAAGAATGACAATGTTCAAAATGAAATAAGTATTTATCATGTATTTCATTCGTAATTATCATAAACGCAAAAAATTTATGTAAAGTTTATTCCTACTATTACGTTAGTAAAATACGAAAATAATTGTCATAAGTTTGTAATTATAAGATATCCGTGTGGTATTCAGGTAAGACCAAATTATTAACAGAATACTTATTTAAAACAAAGGAACCGAAGAGCTGTAACTTTAAACTATCATAGTATTTTTGAATTCTAAATTACTAATTGTCATAAGAACATTACAAATTATGGATTGTTCATACTGGCATTATAATCGTTTAATAATACATCTTTTACAATGTAATATTATGAAGCACAATGCATTTATGATTTTAGGTAAAGAAAGTTATTTCCGTTAAATATTTACACCAAACTTATAACATACTATACAACATTACAATTGTTATAATAAGTAAACAATAAAATACCGATGACGTCAAGCAGTTAGTAGTAGACGGTAATATTGTGAGTCGTTCAATAAATAAATATATATATATATATACACACACATATATATATAAAATCATACATACATATATCCAAAGAATCGTTCATTTTGTATAATTTACTACAGCGTGTTGCGTTCATGCCCAAAAATCAATAATCGGTGCTGACGGTTCAAGACTATTCTAAATAGCTTTGTTATGTTTTTATGTAATGTTCAAATATCCTTATTTGCCACATAGTAGTCTGAATCAAATACACATGTTTAACCTATTCATAATTTATAACATTATTCAAGATTAACACTACACCATACGGGTTAGCTTTAAATGAAATGATGAGATAATTATTTTTGTAAATTGCAGTTAGAACGTTAAAATAAAAAGTTTATAAGGGCAGATATTTGGAATGTCTAATTTAATAACTTTTATTTTATAGGACCTCTTTGACCAATGAATTAAACTTATTATGATACATCGGTAACCTTCAGTGTTGAGTGTTTCTTTCATTGTGACTTAATTAATAATTTAAACTAACTATTAAAACGTCCAGCAATGCTTAACCGCAAACCGCGAACCCCTTGACACGCAAAGCAGTTATTTTCATACGCGACAAATTACGCGATAACGGGTGCCAATGCCAGATAAGTAAAGAAAAGTGTGATGTGTATAACTTAGGTATAAAACATACAAATGAATCATGCAAGAGTATCTGTAAATTCAATGTTGATTAGATTACTTTAGAAAACAAAGCAGTCCAGTGACATTTTAAACACACATGTTCATTGATAAAATTCCTTATTCACTTGCACTGATCAGAAGTTTCGTAATTGCTCCCTTACCTTTTGAAATATTGTTCGTTCAAGTATTTTTAATATATTAATTAAATGGATTGCACAGTTTCTAAATTACGCAAGTGAAGTATATTTAGACAGACATTTCTTAGTTTGTTTAAGTAATGTAATATCAATTTCTTTTGTGATGTGTTTTACGATAATAGTCCTTATGCCATATACAACATTTCGTTTTTGGCGTGTGTTTACACACATATATATGTATAAACTTAATTTTCAATTGTTACTTTATATATAATGTTAATTTTAAATGAATTTTTATCCAAAAGCATAAGTAATATTATTCATTTTCTACAGAAGACTAGCACATCCTGCAATATTTACATGTGTTACGTAAAATGTATAACATTTTAATGGTCGTGTTAGTCAACTAGCAAACATGTTGGAAATAGACTTTACGCATAATTATATTGACATTTTATTAGAGTATGTCCACACTACTTTGGCGTCCTTCTACAGTCTAACACTTCTCTTAGTGCCTTTATTAACCAAATACATTTTAAACGTCTAACTCGTACCTCTAAAGATAGGCCATAAGACCTACACTTATTGCTAGCAGCTATTTTGATCATTTAAAAAGTAGTACTGCATTGCGCTGTCGTAGATACCCGTAAAGGCACTAGGAAATGTGTTAGACTGTAGAGTGACACCAAAGAAGTGTGCAGTGGCGGCTCGTGAATTGTTTTCAGGTGGGGCTGCAGATAGTCAGCCCTATACTATTTTGATGAACGCGCAGTATACCAATGGTACGAAAGATGTACTCGATACTGACTCGTTTACGATCACTCAGTAAAATGCGGCACCTACATTCCAGCGTGTCAGTGGTTATAGCGTCAACTAGCTCTCAACCTGTCCAGTTTGGACTATTTGCAGCCTCACCTGGCAACAACCCACAGCCGCCACTGGAAGTGTGGACATACACTGATAATATGTCATTATAATTAAGTTATAAGTCTATTTACAACGTGGTTGGCTGTTAACTAACATACAATTAAAATTATGGCATATTTTATGTAATATATGTAAATATTGCAGGATGTGCTGGTCTAAATCTCAGAGTTGGAACGAATAATAAATATAACAATAATTATATTTATTTTATTTTTGAGAAAGTGCTGTTGCTAAGGAAAACCTTGTAGTAAGGAAATAAAAAATTTGTAGGCAACTGAAATTTTCTCTCGTATTAGGTTAGTGTTAACATACTATTTATTCAGTTGAGATGTGAGATAGTTAAATACAATTATTTGACAAGAAACGCATCGACTTTAATGCTGCTAAATAAAAAAAAAGCTATTCATTTGCACTGGAAGAAAAATTCATATTTCTTTCGAATAATATGCAAGTAGGCCCTAAACAACCTTACACTTCTTTATATAATGACTGTACTTATTACATAAATTAATCAGTGGAATACATAGAGAGACTCCTCTTCCCTACCAACACTTATGTTTTAATAACATGCAGAACAATATTCATAAACCATAGAAATCATCGAAACATAATTTAGTAATGTATTGTTTTAAAACATAATACTTGAATTTCTGTATTCGTGATATTTCTACATCAAAGTAGTTTTCTTTTCTTCCTGTTTGACTGTGAATGAGTCAGTAAACCCGTCCACCTAAATTATATGATCCACATTAGAACGTGCGGAAGAAACTTCACTTATTAATATCGGAATTGTTATTTTACATAGTTATCCACTACATCAGTTCTCTACGTTGAGTAAACAGTAGCCGTCAGGACATATTGCAATCTTATTATTTGGTTGCAGTGCCATCATGTGATATCTTACAACTTATATCCAATTGTTCCATTCATATAACTACAGTTTTAATTAATGTTGTGACCCAGTGTGTAAACTTCTCAGTGGAATCGAAATTCAAATCCAACGTAAGAACTTGGGTCTTACATATATTTATATATAGGAACCGTTTTGTTTTCATGGCCCTAAAAACATTTAACAAAAAAAATTTTTAGTATATAGATGTATTCCTGAAAAGGACTGATTACGTACGAGGGTTTTTACTGTGGGGTCCAGTTACCGTTTGGCTACATTACTGCAAAACCTCCCTCTTCTACTAGAGCAACAACACGCTCACGTACTGACTGTGTGTTGTGAGCCATTACTCGAACTAAGGAGTGAAGTGCGGGACGTCTGTATTAGCAGCTTGTTATGCCAGTACGACAAAATATGATACAACTTGTCCGTTAATTATGGTACACGATATCTTCGTTACCGAACAGTTTCCACTCTAAAAGTTTGTTCGTGGTTTTATATGCATTAAGTAACTCGGTGTTAAAATGCATGTATGATATGCGGGGAAAATGAGTTAAAAATACAAGGACGCAAAGTAACACTGGATTGTTATTCAAGTGTAATTTTTGGAAGAGGTATAATGAACATGTTGCATATTTTTATTTATTTGTAATACTGGCCATTATTCAACAATGTGTCAATGTAACAATATGAACTTTAAAATTCATGAAAAATAAATTCACACTCAAGTACAAGACGAAATATGAAATTAATAGAATGGATATTTCGTTAAAGAAGTTTCAATTAGATATACCACATATATAACGCACATGAAAACAGCTACATTAAAGTAATTCTGAATACCCATGTTTTAAACAGGAGAAATGTGTGTGGAAAACCAAATTATGCTGAGGATTTATAAACAAATTTCGAGAAAAGGAAACTGCTTATTATCTAAGCGAATATGTAAGTTTTCATGCCTTCCAAAATGGCGGCATATAGAAGCTATTTTTCAGACGTTCTGGGCATGCAGTAACTATTTCAAAAGTGGGTTGTGACCAGAATAAATACTTATACCGTACACACTGGCCCAAAACACAATTTAAATAAATAAGCCATATGTCCGACCAAAACGAACTGTTTCAGACCCGCCAAGTGCCGGCTGGTGTACTGAAGGAAGACGTCATAGATGCAGCTATTTTGTGAGAAAATGTTTTCGCCAGCGTTTCAAATGTAAGATTTTCTAATGGCTGTAGTTACCTCAAATATCCTGCAAATGTAAAAAGTTCACCTTTGTGGGCTAGATTTTCCATGCTGATAACGTAGATGATCTCAATAAAATTTGTGAGAAAGTCTCATTGGCTTCAAGCGTGCAAATCTAATTAAACGTGACATCTTAAATGTAAATCGCCGAGCCACAATTAAGTTAAAATATATGTATTATTATAAAACAACGTAAACTATTCGGGTTTCACACAGCTATTTAGTGAAAGTACTCGAAAAATATTCACTGTAGCCAAAAGCATAACCCATTGCTGTATTAACAAATAATAAATTCTGGTGTTTATTTTAGTTGCTTTAAACACCGGGTGAGTTCCACTTACTTTATCGTCAACAAACATAGGAAATATTGAAATGTCAATGTTCATTACAAAAATATATAACTTTATTCATCTGATATGTTGTAAGATTTCCTCATTTTACGAACAAAACTCCTGAAATATATTGTCATAGATGAACGTGTAAGAAATTTATGTATATATATATATACACACACACACACGTATATATGGAGTAAATAAAAGCTACTAGCACATGAAACACAAACGAAATTGATACTACATTACTTAAACATGGCAAGTTCTGTCTTAATATACTTAACTTGAATGTTTTAGTAAATGTGCTATGCACTTAATTAATATATTAAAAATACTTGAACAAAAAATATTTCAAAAGGTAAGGGTGCAATTATGGAACTTCTGATCAGTGCAAGTGAATAAGGCATTTTATCAATGAACACGTGTGTTTAAAATGTCACTGGACTGCTTTGTTTTCTAAAGTAATCTAATCAACTTTGAATTTACAGATACTCTTGCATGATTCATTTGTATGTTTTATATCAAAGTTATACACATCACACTTTTCTTTACTTATCTGGCATTGGCACCCGTTATCGCGTATGAAAATAACTGCTTTGCGTGTCAAGGGGTTCCCGGTTTACGGTTAAGTGTTGCTGGACGTTTTAGTAGTTGGTTTAAATTATTAATTAAGTCACAATGAAAAAAACATCCAACACTGAAGGTTACCGATGTAACATAATAAGTTTAATTTATTTGTCAAAGAGGTCCTATAAAATAAAAGTTATTAAAATTGACATTTCAAATATCTACCCTTATCAACTTTTTTTATTAACGTTCTAATTGCAATTTACAAAAATAATTGAGGAGTGTTGGTGGGAAACGATATAAGTGCCAAATAGTAAGTTTGTTAGGAAATGAAAAAAAAAAAAAAAAAAAAGAACGTCACAAATATTTTTATAATTCAAATGCTGTGTTACATTTCTTTACGGGATTGTACGTGTGAAAAGAACTGTTACAGAAACAATTTAGTAATGTTACTTCAGATGACACTTGTATCATTCTCCGTGGTAACAGTTATGCAGTTACACCAAGTGCAGTCTACGGATGTTTGTTTGAACTGAACAATGTATCAATGGCAGTTATTAAACTCGTACGGTATTAGCAACAGAACATTTTTTTTTTCAATGGAAAACCTCAAAATGTGATTTTCTGGCACTTACATCGTTTCCCACAAACACTCCTCAATTATCTCATCATTCCATTTAAAGCTATCACGTACTGTGTAGTGTTAATCTTGAATAATGTTATAAATTATGAATAAACATGTGTATTTGATTCAGACTACTATGTGGCTAATAAGGATATTTGAACATTACATAAAATATAACAAAGGTATATAGAATAGTCTGGAATAATCAGCAACGATTATTGATTTTTGGGCATGAACGCAACACGCTGTAGTATATTATGCTAAATGCACTGTTATATATATATATATATATATATATATATATATATATATATGTGAGGAGTCACGTGAAAAGGAACCTTATCTTATAATTACTTAAGGTTCCTTTTCCCGTGGTTCCTCACATATTGGACGGCTCACAATATCATCGTCTACTACGAACCGCTTGACATGATCGGTAATTCATTGTTTACTTAATATAACGATTGTAATGTAATATAGTATGTTATAAGTTTGGTGTAAATATTTAACGGAAATAACTTACTTTACCTAGAATCTTAAATGCATTGTGCTTCATAATATTACATTGTAAAAGACAAACGACCCAGGTGACATTCGTTTCCTTGTATTATTAAACGATTAAAATGCCAGTGTGAACAATCCATAATTTGTAATGTTCTTATGACAATTAGTAACGTAGAATTTAATAATTCTATGACAGTTTAAAATTACAGCTCTTTGGTTTCTTTGTTTTAAATAAATATTCTGTTAATAATTTGGTCTTACCTGTATACCACACGGATATCTTATTTTCGCAAACTTACGACAGTTATTTTCGTATTTTACTAACGTAATAGTAGGAATAAACTTGACATTATATTTTGGGTTTATGATAATTACGAATGAAATACATGATGGATACGTATTTCATTATGAACATTGTCATTCTTAATACATTGTTTCTGTGGGGACAAAAATAAAAAATTCTGTTCCATCAACGGGATTCGAACCTGCGTCTCTAGAGCAGTACGAGAGTGTCGTGAGAAGCTCGTTGGGTTGTTGCGATTTCGATGTTTGCCTCTGTACGCTGCCGAAGATACCCGAAGTGGGACTTAGACAAATTTCTGGCCTGTAGAGAGGCGACATTTTTTGTGTGGCCGAGTGTACATACTATTAAGCAAAGGCTTGAAGTACTGCATTTGGTCGACTTGCTGTCTGGCACAGTGTATGGTTTTCTATTATGTAGGGTTTTTTTGTAACCTACCTTTTTTATTGTAAGCAAGAATTAGGTCATACGAACACTGATGAAAAGGAGATAATAACTAGATAACTGAAACTTCCATAGAAGCAAAATCTGTGTACTGGAGTAACATCTGTGAGAACACTAAAACAATTATATGTTTGGTATATGCTTATTCTGGACACAACACTACTTATTACAAACAAAATTAAAAGTAAATATTAATGACATTATCGTGACTTTAAATGCCATTATACCAAAGGATAAAATAAAGAAGATAGTGAAACCATCTAATTTAATAAACCTGAAGTTAGCATATATAAAGAAACGATTGCGGCCACTTTAATGAAGGATCAAGTATTGAAAAACCAAACATTATAAACAAACTGTACTCTGACTTTCTACGGACTATTCCAGTCAGTCCCTTCAAATTAACTAAAAGTGTTCAAATCTGCATGACCTTTACCTTGAAAACATTACAGTTCTTTCAGCAAGTACTTAAATTTGTATAAAATTTAATTATGAGACTCTTGACTAAATATATCTCAGGGTTTGTAAGCAAACTTAGGAATTAGCAGGTTCGTTAAATTTATTACGTCTATGCGAATAGGTAGCTTAGTTTATATGAACACTGATTGAACGTTGATGACAAAATAAAATACGCTCGTTGTGAACTTAGCTCTGATGATCTCTAACTGGTTCTGTTGTCCCTGGACGTAGTCTTGCAGACGCAGCAACTCATCTCTGGCCCTTGTAAGTCCGCAACATTCATGGCGTCGGTACGCAGCTTCCCTTAGCATCGTGCAGAACGACTACAGTTCATGTTTCGTGCACTCGCGGATGACAAACTAATTATTAATAACTCGGTAGTCGCGGCATGGGTTTTCTTCTTGAGCTCGCCGCTTACCCGCACGTCTTCAGCTCTGGCAAACCCATTATGGTAATATTCGGGACTCGAACCAGTTAAAAATTCACGAGCACACACATCGCGTGCCGTGTCCTAACACTACCAGATCCAATCTCGCCCTCAGCTGTTCCTATGTCCTGCAGTTACAGACTTCATTGTTTGCCATGTCGACCAGCCAATTAAAACATTGCTCGAGCTTGTTGACACGCTGTTGCATTCCTGTGGTCATGGCAACGACTTAGAATGACTAGATTAATATAACAGAGTACTCGTTCACATCGAGGAATTACCAAAATCCCAAGAGAAATCACTTTTGCTCTTAATCTGCAGTTCTACAGTTCTTGCTTGTTAAAAATAATTAAACAATAAAATAATAGTATGTAATATTAATTTTGAACAGATATTCTAAATAATTAGGTGGCCAGCAACGAACGTAATTAACAAAACACGTACGTACATTAAAACATTACACACGCTACAATTACTACAGCACATTTCGTAGTAGAACATAAAATGTCACAACCAAGAACAGCGACGTGTGGGTGAGGAGGTGCATTAGGTGTTGCTTCTATCTCGGCCAATGAAGCAGTTTCCTGAAACGAAGGATTTTACAACAATAAATTATGTACTGATTAGATTATCTTGTTTTTGCATATGTAAAAGAATACACAATTTATCATATAATACTAACATTTTTTTCTATTTTATAGGGGTATTTGCAGTACTAATTGAGCATATAGGCCTAAATACAAAAATACTACCGTTGTTTGAATAACATAAATTATTAAATAAAAAGATCAGACATAATTTGGTGCAGTCAGAAAAAAAAGCGATATGAATATCGATAGTGTATCCCGTCTTTTTTTTTTCTTTCTTCGCATAAATGAATTCGTGACTACATCCCTGCAGACAACTAATTCATTACATCACGATTAAAAGTTCTCGCGATCAGTGTAGAAAAACATGATAGGTTATATGCCCCTATTTTGGAAATTCTATAAAAATACGCAGCAATTATTTATTAATTTTCATTGGACATGTTAACTTGTTTCCTACATAAGAAGACAATGTGCAGTCATGCTCTGTTCGCTGAAAAATTAAAATCTTAACAGTTACTAAACGGAATACGCCTTTTCAGATCTACGCATTGTAGTTTAAAGCAGAAGTAAAAAAAAAAACTTAACAAAAGAAAATAAGCTGTAGGATACCAAGATCACTCTGCCATCAGCAGATGAGATCGTATGACAGGGCTGGATCTTAAGCCATAATTGTCATCATTGTGGCGAACAAAATCATAATATAAAGAGGAATAATGTTTCCGATCAGCCAAGATAAGGAATGAAATGCGATGAGGTGGAATGGAGTAATGACGGAATTCCAGTAAATACCTCTCGAGCCATTCATATATCTAAGATGCCTAAATAATTTATCTAGTTATCTTACTGCGTGTATTTAAATTGTATGCTCAGATAATTGGCATCTATAATGCAAAAAAAAAAAACGTGTTTTTATTATTACTACTAATTAATATTCTTGCCATGCTGCAGGTGTGTCAACAACAGACACATAAGTCAGAGAAATGCACAGATTATTGAACAGAGGCAAGACACACACCTTTCTCTGCTTTTTATCAATCATACCAAATTTACGCTTTTATCTTATGACTACTAGAGAAATATTGTTTATTTTTTAAATTTGAAACTGATGGAATCACAAGAAGCTCAGGAATGGTCTTCAGTTAATCTGTTGAAAACCTAAACTGAAATTAATAGACGGAGCTGTAAAAAAATTACCTTAATACTTTTTTACTAATAAAATATAGTAACCTGCTGTAGTTTCACACTGTCAAGTAAAAAACTATGTTGAAATAAAATCGTACTTTAATTTTATTGCTATAAAACAACAAAAATATATGCGTGAAATGTTAAAAACCTATAAAAAAAGCTCTTACCTCATGATAAACAATAAAGTTGGCTGCAAATTGCTTCCACGTGTAAAGCAGGATCATGAAAATATGCAACAATTTCACGTCTGCTGGCGTTCCATATGTTACAGTTTTTATCTTATCACGATGTTCAATCATACTGGGAGTCATTTTCTTGGCACATGACACCGTGTTCTTCAAAACCTCTAACAGAGGATGCAAGACGTTGTTCTGTTCATATTCAATAGCGTCTTTCAGGTTGATGTCTGTTAGTTGCTCAAAATGTTGTAAAACATATTCGTTTTGGAAATAAATTAAGAATATATTAACAGTTCAATTTGGTGCATTTAATTTTTTAATAATATTAATTAATAAAAATCTTGTTAACATACATCATTTATAAAAGGGACTAAAAAGTATAAAACTATTTCTCCTTACCCCATACTGATTTGTGATTGTGAATTTTTTAAAGTTATTAAAAATATTTGCAAGATATAAAACGACAAACATGTGGCACATGCAATAAATTTTAGTAAGGAGTGTAGGAAGTAGCTGTCTTTGAGGATACTCACATATTTCATATGATTTGCAGTGCAACAAAAATGTTTGTGACTTAGGTGACCTTTTAATGCATCAATTTATAACAGCTTGTAGGTATTAACATACGTTTTTGAAGCAAAGAGCGTAACGATATCTGCCCAGTAGTAAGAAGTCGAAGGAGTAGCTGTCATTGAGAAATTTAGCACATTTGATAGTATTTGTAGTGCAATGAAAAAAAAATAGTAGTGTCTTTGAACTATTCAAGCATCAATTATTTATTTAATGCGCCCTAGGTTTTTCGTTTCAAAACTTACAAGCAATTTGTTAATATTAAAAATGTATAATCACGAATCTGTTTGGAGCTAGGAAAAATTATTCAATACTTTTTAGTCCGAATTAAAAAATTCGGTACGTTAAAAAAGGATTTTTATTAATTATTATTTTATTCTTTTTATTCTTGTGTGTATGCAATGCCATTCAGTTCTGAGCTATATTTAAAGTTTCAAGTCTTAGCTCATCAGGAAATAAGTTTAAAATCTATTGCAACAGTTGTGCTGAACAAACACATTCAAAAGAATGCGATCTAATTAAAAAGTGGTAAAAAGTGCAAGTAACTGTTAGTGAAATATTTCACATTTCATAACCTCGATGCAAAAGTGTATATGCAATCCTACAATCAGGCGTTTATATTAACATGCCACAAAACTTTATTTTATGATGCGGTTAATTTTCAGTGAATATTTTAAAGTAGTGAATACAATATTAAAACAAGCATATGAATTATATGAAAATTTTAAGACGCAGGTAAGCTTCTTACCTTAAAAAGAAAAGGCCACTGATGTCTTCCGCTGTCAAGTGTCCTGTCGTGTACAATTGTCCGTCTTTGGGAAGCGTATGTATCATCCATAAAGCATTCAACTTTAGCAATATTTCTGGAATATGATGGTTTTTCAAATTCTTGTATGAGCCACAACTATTTCTCTTCCTGACTGTCGTCAGTTTCCTCGGTAGGCAGACTGGATAAAAATCTTACGCAACCGTATTTGTCCTTTTTGGTTGGAGTGCGCATTTTTTTCCCTCCAGTTGAACTGTCTACAAACACCAAGCTTCGTATTAGTAGCCCACAGTTGAAGTTTCGGAATCTGTCTTCCAACTTCCATTGAAGTAGATGATGACCACCACCTACCAGTTTTCCATCCTCTATATACAGCCCACGTGTTTATGGATAGTCAGACAAAATTTTGGGCCACCAGCATTCTACAGAACGTCACGCCTGGAGAGTTCGTAATTATCTTCACTTCATTACTAATTATCCTAATGGCTTCATTTACAAGACTTGAGTTTCCCGCCTTATTATTTTCTTTCATGATCTTGAGTAGACAAGGCGGGAACTTTCGTAAGGGATTTTAAACTGACATAGGTTCTGACTACTTCGATCAGTTGATTTTAATAGAAGTGATGAATTAGTGCTTGAAGGTGGTGTATGGTCCTTGCTGCCATTGGTACGAATGTTGCCTTCCTGTGCAGGAGTCTGCTTTCCGAACAATGCTCTGTGTAGTTTTACTGCTCCAACAAGTTTTAACAGGGGTACTAAATATTTCTCAATGTAGATGATTGCCAAGTAGGATCGACTTGTGACACCAAAATCTAATTTCTTCGTCAGTTCTTCTTCATAAATATCTGGAACTATTTCCTCTATGAAATCCACCACATCATCCATCTGAAAAAGACATTGTGTGTTAGAATATTTTCCCAAATTTATTGAAGTACATGCACATGTTTGAAAGCTAACTCGTTAAGTATTTCAAAGCAATTTCTGGGAAACCCAAACACTCGTAAATTACATGCGGTTCATAATCTTGTAGTTATTTTATGTTCGTGCATACAGTTTCGTTTCCCTGAACTATTCTGTAAACACTTTATGCATTAATAAGATGCCCGTTTGCTTTTTTTTTTTACCATTCACACACACTTCTTGCTCGTCATCTAATAAAACAGTTTGTATAATAAGCAAATTAAAAATTAATCTTGACCTTATTATGACAGCGTAAGACACCTCATAACAAGTCCTAAGTATAGGCATTTACTTCCAACAGTAACATTTGTGAGACATAACCCAACCTTATTTACAGCTTCGTTTACTACATCACTGAATAAACTGTGGTTCCATGTAGAATCATCTAATATATAAGGTTTGCTATCAAGCATTCCTGTTTGTAAATGCGCTGCTTGGAGCAGCTGATGTTTCATGGATAAAGTTTTTGTTATACTTTTTGTGTTTTTGAAGAACGTTGGCATTCTTTAAAATATTTATGTTTGGACTCAAATCGCATAGTGTTCAACCGTATTAGGGGACCATATATTATCATGAGCATCAGATAATGGCACAAATAATGATGTTTCGGGCGAAGCGGAGTTTCCGGAAAGAGGTCAGTTCTCAAAGGCAGGCGATTCCGATTCTGATACCTTGTTCCCAAGCAAAAATGGTAACATCCTCATAAAAGTCCACGTTTGTGCAGCATGCCCTCCTAGTTTAAATTAACTGATATTTTGCCTGGCTTGTTATTTAGGTCATTTCCTCTGAATTTGATTGTCTGCAGTTTTCTGTTAAGTGATTCAATAGTGCAAATTCATTCCGCTTCTAGGTTTTTAAATGCGAGAAGGATATCAAACTGGGCAATTCCTTCGAAAATATCGTGTGACAAACAAGGAGGTATGTTACCAATAACATGGAAATATTTGAGTTCATTAAACGGATAATTTGATTTTATCCCCTCACAACTAATGGCGCTGTTTGTAGCGATTTCCTGCAAGGCTCCATCATACGAATCTTGTGTTCTCAGGTCTCCAAACATAGTTACATTGTGGAAATCGGCTCTTGTGATGTTGCAGTACCGGCAGAAATACTGGGATGAACTAAAACTCTCTATGAAACCAGCTACTGAATGAGTCCCCAAGTTGTCTCCTACGAGGTACAGCAAAGACACATCAAATGTTATGTACTTGATAGTAATTCCCTTCTCTTAGAGCATTTGCAATTCCTTTATCAGGCGACCGCAAACGACAACCCTTCCAAAATATTTAACAATAGAACTTTTACAAAGAAGAATGAGCTGGATAGTGTCAACCTTCAACCTACTCCAAGGTGACAGATTTTCAATGGTGTTATAAACACCCAACATTTTGAGTTCTTCCTTACTAGATCCTAGCGGGTTAGGAATCACGAATTCGTCTTGAAAGATTATAATGCGTAGCTCCAATTCTTTTGTAGCAAACTGTGGGCGTGCTTTGAAATTACTGCCGTGACAGATATCGGTTACAACGAAATCCCCTTGGCTGTTATCAGACATATTTTCGAATTTTTCGAGAACCTGGCCGTACACTGTTTCGTGAGTCACAGATGCTTTAATTGATTGTTCAACTGGTACACAATAAGTGCATTCTTTGTTCGTGTTGTTGAAGCCTAAGCGCACTGGTACTGGTTGTACAAAATGAAAACTCTCCTCGTAAAATAGATTCCTCGTGCAAGTGCTGCGCAGAGGGTTGGATGAGCCATTGCCATTTAACGAATAATATTCCAAATTGTGAGCAAACAGTTCATTCGTAGATCTCTTAACATCATCTTCAATATCGCCGGCATATAACATCGTCTCTAAATTACATTGAAGTGTGTCAATGGTACTTCCAATAAATGCAAATAATTTTTCGTGTATTAATTGCACAGTCAATTTTAGTACACGTTTTTTTTTTTTGCTGCAAGTGTCAAATAAAAGAGAGCAATATTGTACAGTGGATTGTAAGTGTCCTGGCTGTAGTGTTTTCCTGTTTCTTGACTAGTTGGTGGATGGGCTATCGAATCCACAGTACAAACATCGGATTCACTACATCTTTCTTCAGAATGACTGACCGAAGGATGGTTTTCACAACCAAATTCAGATACGGACTCTTTGGTGTTACGCTGCCCACCTATGTGAGACGTGAATGAAGAAACAACCAAGAAAGTTTTATGACAGCATATGGGCAGTTAACTGTAACATTTCGGTCACTTGTGCGTTATGTTTTCAGATGACTATAGGTCTGCATACCATTAAACTGTTTTGAACAAATGTGACATAAGCAATGTAAGTTCTGTGCCAGCGTGTTAACTTCCCTTGATTTTGTTGAATGGTCTCCATGTAAATGCGACTGAAATGTAGACTCTTGTCGAGACAATCTTGTACAATTTTCTTTCCCACAGATGAAAAAAGATTTCATCGCATTTCTGTGTGCGAATTGGTGTGGTACCTGAATAAACTTGCTGATGAAGTTGTGTAACGACACTCTTTGCATTTTAACATTTTCACCCTGATCCGGAGGCTGCATTTACCTGCAAATAGACAACGACTTCCTTAACTTTCTTAGCAGTTAAATTATTGCAATGGTTTTCCTTGCTAATTATTAGGTGACATGTTACAAAGTATTTCGTGCATCCTATGTGGTCAGGGTGTCCGAGTGGTGAGTCCTCTTGGCTCCCACCAAGGCGATCCGGATTCGAAACACGGCGGGGTTCAACCTGAGAATCGCCGATGTTCGGCCGGTTTTATCGGGAATCTCCCGTTTCCCTCGCCCCTTCATTTCAGCGCTGCTCCATACTCACCTCTTGTCGCCTCTCACTAGCGCTGTTAAGCGCTGACCAGAATCTTATCACTTGTGCGCCGTATATTTACAAGATTGGTAGAAATCTTTGGAAAAGTAAAGGCTACATTACTGTTTAAATCCCAGTTTTTTAAGGCAAAAACTGGATAGTATAGCCAGGATATGCAGAAAAATATCCAAATTTTGTACACATGCAAATAATTTTTTTTCAAACAACCTATCAACCTGAAGAGGTGAAAATTCTAGCTAACAATGTTTTATACAATGATCCGGAATAACACTTTAAAACAGAGACATATAGTGAAAAGGCTAAACACTAACAAGAGAAACTTATGGGCACACATGTCCTGACGAAACCGATTCTTAACCGCTTGAAAAAAAAATGTATATAAATATTTTCGAATTTGTGTAACCCTTTATTTTGTATGTGTGTATATATATTTTTTATTTATATACACATACACATAAAATTAAGTCTTATGACTCAATTAATACACAACCTTCTATGAAGAGAATTTTGGATCACGAAAATTAAGGGAATGGAAAGAGATGAAATGTGTTTTCAAAGAATCCCTGATATCTTATCAACCGGGAAGGCTATCATTATTATTTAACTTTAAAATATTGCCAAAAAAATGCATATTAGCAAATTTTTCCATTCTGCGAAATTCGAAAACTAAGGGGTTTAAAACCGTTTTGTGTTTTCCAGTAATCCTTGATTTCTCTTAAACCTGTTAAGAAATTTATGTGACTTTTTCTTTAAAAAATATTGCTTACGTGAAAATCTAAAAATCGTTTTCAGGATTTTTCGATTGTTCAACTATTAAGTCGTTAAAAAAATAAAATGGGTTTCCAATTACTCCTCAGTATCTTCTAAACCAGTTGAAATATTGAAACGGTTTTTGCTTTAAAATAAAGCTTGCGTAAATATCTAAAAAGAAATTTCAGGTATTTCGAAATTCATCCTTGAGAGCAGTTATAAAAATATTTCGTGTTTCCAATTAATCATCTGAGATGTCGAGATGATTTGCTGATAAGAATTAAGCTTTTGTAAATATGTAAAATTCATATTCAGGATTTTTTTTTAATTCAAAAATTAAGGGTGTGAGATGCAGTAAAATGTTACAGTCTCCGGAAAAAAGAGAATGATCGTGGATAAATAATTCAACAATTGTTTCTTTTTTGTCGTCCTACTCATACATTAACCTATTTGGGTTATGGCCTGTACATACGAAAGAATTATCACGGCATGCCGTCAAACATTCGTTCAGATCAGGTATTGTATAAGTCGAGGTGTGGAGGGGGGTCAGGTTTATATCTCGCGTAAGACTTAGCGACAGTTATTATTCTGCTATTGTATAATCACGTATGAGTGTTCGCTGGAAGATGAGATAGAGAAAAGTTCAACCATTAACCACTATTTTAAACGGAGTTGCTGTTTACATTCAGTTACTCTACGTTGGCAAAACCACAGCCTGGCTGCTAGTTATTTTACATATGGATGCGAGGATCGAATAGCAATTTTTACAAACTTTGTTATTTAAACGAAAATTAATTATGTACATATAAACTAATGAAGTATGTTGCAATATATTACAGTTCAGATAAATCACTTATAAAGGGGTAAATAGTAAGTGATAACTGTAGCACTCTGTATGCCATTGTGAGTACAGCAATTTGAAACTGAAAGAGATAGCGCAATGGTAACACGATGGCCTACTATTCAGAAGGACTAATTCGTACCCCGGGCCCGGTCATTCTGATTTCAGTTTACCATGGTTTCCCTAAATCACTAGGCAAATGCTGAAATGGTTCCTTGTCAAAACTCACGGCCGATTCCTTCTTAAAGTGTCTATCTAACTAATGATTTGCGGATTTTTTTTTTGGTGGGGAAGGGCACTCAACACAATAATAAAAAAAATGTGTATCAGTTTCTCTAAAGTTGTACTGTGTGCCGAGAATAAGTCACTAGCTTAGACGTGTTAAAAAGTAATAATGAATCACGCAAAAGAATTCCCACAACTGACAACACTTCAAAATGTCATACCTGATTCAGTAGTATTAATCACAGTTTTACTTACGTGTGGTAAATGAGAATATTTTCCCGCACATCACACCAAATTCCCTGTTTTTTCTGACCACTTTCAAATTCCCTGACTTTTTCTGTTTTCCAGGTTTTCCAGGTCTGTGGCCACCCTAATTATAGCTGTGCTAAGTTCGCCACGTTAAGATAGAAAACAATTATAAACAAGCAGAATAACGTTGCAAGAAAGATTCTAAACATACGCCATCGCAGCAAACGATATGTCGCAAAAAAACCAGGCAATATTACATACGACACAGATTGACACAGAAAATCAACCAAGGATAGCCGTCAATTAGTATATGAAAAAACACCCATAATTTGTGTTTGTTGCAGGGAAACCACTGCATTTGTTTGTGTTGTAATCTTTGACCGTTCAGTTCTAGTAGTTTGTCTGCTTGTGGGTTTTGTTTTATTTTTTGGCCGCTAATTAAATTTTGTTTCTGACGGAATTCTATCTACGTAATTATTGTTTTGCCAGGGGCGAAGGAGCCTGGGGGAGGGGATATGGGGGGTTGAAGTATACTAAGGTACAGTGCACCTCCCTCCAAAATTTGATAATTGGTTACAAAATATAATTTATACCGCCGTGCATGTTAGTGCACGTACGTAAAAACAATTAAGAAACAAATGTAAAATATGGAGAGGCATGTAACAATACAATTATATATAATCTAATTAGACATATTTAAATTCTACCTTATACAATTTAACTCATAAGTTAAATTAATTGAAGTTTGAGTAAAATATTCTGTGCTCTAAGCCTAATGATAACTATTTGCTTTTTAATAATACCCCTACTGGACTATCTTTCTTTATTCTTTCTCCGTCTTCCGGGGTTCCGTTTGCTCTTTGACAGCCCGGATTTCAAATTCAGTCAACAACTTGTCTATACCATACTGTTCAGCAGCTAGAGTGTTGTGCAGTTCTTTGTGTTATATAAGGCGAAATATGTTATATTTTACACTAGCTG
>PNEQ01099083.1:0-19093 GCA_003012365.1 Medauroidea extradentata | reverse complement strand
GTCAATTTGTTTCCCGCGGCAGCATGACACGGCAATTCATTTCAACCAAGGTGGCGGGAGGATGGGAGGGCGGCAGGAGGGTGGGAGGGGGGCCACAAATTGACGTGATTTGGCCTCGCTTGTTCGTACGTACAACTCGGTCATACGGACATATTTTGGAGAACCGTGAGTGTACGTATGAGCGAGGTTTGACTGTACACACTTGGAAAATTTGTTATTTAATTTTTAGAGACTACAACACAACTACGACAAATTTCCCTGTAATCATGGCTTGTCGTAGTAACGTGGCCCGACTGTAGATATGTGCACACACACATGCATTCACCCACACGCATGAAGAGAGAGAATCGAGCATGACTGGCAATAACACATACCAAAGCTGCTTATTATAGTGGGAAACAGAACACATGCGTGAAATAATAATTATATTCAACAGCAAAAATTTTTGTAAAAACTGGGAGACCACTACAGAAATATTATATCTGCAGTATTAATTACAGTACTTTATAAATCTTTTGTAACACATTGTGCAGTTCTAGCAAACTGATGTTTCTTAATTTTTACACATAAAATAAATTATCCTTAGATTACTAGAGCTGGAGAATGCAGAGATTATTATCAACCTTTCAACTGCTTAACCTAAGAAAAAAAGTGTTAGCGAAAGTAACATGTTTTATGCAGTAAACACAAAACATTTTTCTACAGACTTCAGGGTGGCTCCAGGCTCATCAGACCTACCCTTGGCTATGTACCTGCAATAGGCATAACAGTAATAACTGCAAAAAATTTTACACATTTAAAAATTATACTAAAATATAAAGGTTTTACAATAAAACATATTAATACAGCAGATTTTTATTTCAACTCAGTTAATTGACAATATTAACAACACTTATGGTAATATCATGGAATGCACATTTGCGTATCAATACATGTGATCATTAACATGTGTTTTTTCATGGTGTTATCATATTGTAAATTTTACATTCAAAATGAAAACTCATCTGCAACATTTACATCAACAGTGCTTGCTGCAAGTGTGTATCACGTTTTATAAGAGTTTCATTGAAATAAGCTATGTTTTATTTAAAAACCGCAGTGTCCTAGAGATAAAATCAAAATAATCTAATGTATAAATACAAGATATGTGATAACAAATGTGACAGATTTAACAACAGTTTATCCCCCATCACCTTCATAACTAATTACTATTCCTATGATATAAATTTTTCAAATGGAATATTCCTGCCTTATACCAAATAACCTATGAGTGAAAAGTAATTGATTACAAATATAACACCTATAAAATCATAATTTAGGTAGTAACATATTACAGTAAAACTGAGAAATTCACTATTTGCAAAAAGGACAAACGATTATCATTCCTTAACTACTACTATTTACTAACAGTAAAAAAAAACTAAAGCCTACTATCTAGAAATAAAAAAACCAAGTATTTGATGAGGTGATATTGATATTAGGGGAGAGAGGTCCGAAATGATCCTTTTGGATAAAATTATCTATAATAGTAAGTATTGTACAGAGATTTAAAAATGTTTGTTGCAATGTAAGTTTACAATTAGAATTTATCGTTTTGTGGATATACACCATTGCTCATGTTTTGCTGAACAAACTTGTGTTGAATGACAAAGGACAAAAAAACACACAAAAATACAAAAAAAAAAAAAAAGAAAAAAAGGAATCGCAGAGGAATTCTGTCAGTTTTTTTATGTTAGACAACAAAGAATTCTAAAGAAATAATTCAGTTGAATATCGACACAACACCCAGACACAAATAGAATCCGGTTCCCAATATGAAAAAAGGATGGAAGTAGACAAAAAACGTGACCAACACTGTTTATTTTTTACTAAAGGCAATCACATATTTTTCAGTTCCACGCTCTGTTTGTTGGTTTATGATGTTGGTATGAACAGCAGTTATATTTAATGTCTTAGGTTGGCAATACAGTGAATTGGGTTATTTTTGTTTAGGTTGGCTATCCTGCCAACGTGTATAGTTTTGAGTTTTTTGACTGACAATGTTCATTCAGTTCGAATGTAGCATTCGTGTAGTAAATATGTGTTGTTGGAGCAAATCTGTTGTATTTTTACATGCCCAGTTGCCCTATATAACAACAACCATGACAACCAAAAATCTGTGACCTTTATCAAGTTAGCACCAGTAAACAGATTTATTCTTCAGTAAATCTTGCCCAATATCGTAAACAGCTGGAACTGTTTCTTATTCCCCTGTTCAGCCACTGACGTTGGTCCTCCATGACTGTATTTCAACAGATGTATACACTTAAGAGGAGTCCTCGACTGGCGCATGGACGGCGTTGCAGCGTGTCACGCGCGTACATTTTTACGCGAAACCGCTTAAGTAATTCATATTATGTTTACCTACGAAAAGAACACGCACTTGAAACCATGCTTCTATTTTTTCAAAAATGCAGCACACTTGCTAGAAACATGATATTCGGGCCTCTCAAAATGGCTAAAAACAGGTTTTTTAGACTGTTGTAACTCCGAAAATATTACCTGAATTCGTAAAGTGCAAAACGAGAAGCATGTGTTGGTCTTTACTGCAAACTATTCAAAAATACAATATTGGGGCCACCGCTTAAAGTCCCATAGTAAAAAGACTACAACGGAAACCTTGCACACCAGTTTGGCGCGCTGCGAATAGAGGCGATATGCTTCTCGTCAAGCGTGGGACACTGGCTCTTATCGCTACGCTGTTCCCACGCGTCAAAGGTGGAAATCCGACACCGCGAAGGACTCCTCTTAAAGCTCAAGATTAACTGTACCTAGACCTTATATCTGCAAGAAAAATTATAGAGGAAATGTAATAGCACACCAACATTAACTCTACAGTCAGAGAAACACGTTAGTTGGAAAATAGTGCCAAAAAATTGGACCTGAAAAGAGGTTAAAGCTACTATGAAACAAAAGAACAGTCTAATGTAGCACAGAGACCATCAAATCCCAATATATATGCTTATATAAGATGTAGATATTACAAAAAAGGTGAAAGGAAATGGCAATATTGGCTACTAGTAACTGACAGTGAGTAAGAAGATGGTGATATGAGAAAATACATGTACTGCAAGAAACATCCAGTTCACTGTCACAGGGGATGGGTAGCTCCAATGTGCAATTTGTAATAAATAGACAAATGACAAAGTGCAGAAACTAAAGATGACTATGTTTAAATGTATGATCTGTGATAAGAAACACTGCAAAGAAAAATGCAAAAATGCCCACAGGAAGTTACAACAATACTAACAACAACAGAACTTGTTTTAGTTTCCAATGAAACATTTTATTTCTACACAGACTATTTGTCTGATAATAATAAATGCACAATACATAAAATTGGCTTCTATTTTTATATAGAAATGAATGACAAATAGTTTTAAGTGAAATGATTTTGAATTCTCGTCTTCAGCAAATAATTTTGTTTTCATAACTGGAGTGTACAACACTTACAACTGTTTTCCATATGAATTACGCAGGAAATAATTAGTACCACCTAATACTTCCTTCTTCTGTTGTATCTTCCAAGCATGTTTGTCCAAAATCACCTAATATAACCATTATCTTCACCTTTGTGTAGGCTGTCCACAATGGGTGAATCAATTTCAAATTAACTGCATAATTTATTAGATGTATTAATTATAAAAAAGTTAGAAAAAAGAAATGTCCTAATAAAATTACTGCATGTTATGAGTATACATTTATTTCAAGTGCAGACTGTTAATCTAAATCTTTCACAATAATTTTACCTTAAGGAGACCACTTTGAACCACTTTCCCCATTTTTACTTCAACTGTATGAATTTCACTAGTAACTATCTCTCAAGAACAAGCCTGTTTTTACAATCATATTTAATTTTAATTACTTACAAATTTACAAATGCAGAACAAAAAACATACAACAATTTGTAAACAATTTATCTATTTTGAAAATTGCAAATAAAAAAAAAAAAAAGAGAGAGAGAGAGAGAGCTGGAAATATTATATATTTAATGACAATTTCGTGTTACTATACTTACAATATTGTGGCTCACATGATTATTTGAAAGTCTCATGTCAAAACATTATTTAATGCCTGTATTACTAACAACTGTAATATTTTTCAGCACAGCAGGATTGTTCAAAAGCTAGGTCAACCCTTTTGCCAGATTACTTGCTGTAAACATGGTGTTGATAAAGAACTGGAGATAGTGCATACAATCAAAATAGAACAATACATTGTACACTATTGCAAGAAAGGAAAAACTGATACCTCTAGCACAGGGCCATCACAGATTATAGAGCTAGATAAAAACTGTTAGCTCAACAGTGAACTATTGTGATTGGTAAAAGAATGTTTTACCAGCAACGTCAGTTGCAATCAACCAAAAGAATCGTGTACCCACTGCCCATGGTTATAAATTACATTTTACTTCAACTGTAATAGCAAACTCAAAATGCAGGCAAGCCATGAGACCTAAGATGACATATTTAGAAGAGATGTAACTAAACCTATTGAATTGTATGGATTTAGCATCACCACAACTAGTCACTGCACATTCTTATCATTCTGTTTGAAGGAGCCTGCTTATTAAGAGCACAGGAATACAGTAGACATGTCAGCACTAAAACATATGGCCACATGTTATTTTGACCACATACAAGTTCTTGGAAAAAAAATTTTACCTAGTAGATCTCTTACGTAACAAACATATGAAACAAGTGTGCTCAGAGAATGTTCAACCAGTCACCTTCAGTTAATGTAGGACCATAAATGAAACATCTTGATAGTCACCACCCCTACTGGACATGCAGAACATTAGAAGCTTTTGCTGTACATTCAGAAATTGACAACTACTTATTTTCACATTAAAAAATATCCTATAAATGTAAAACATTACAATGTTTTAAAAATTTCTTCTTCCAGAGGCTGTCAGAACTGCATGTGCAAATCACGTGAATATAATACATAGGTGAATTATAAACCATACGAATGTGAACATTTTTAAAGATGGCCACGTGTTCCAGCTTCACTATTTATGGGTGTTGAAATCTTCACAAATATCATTATATCTACTGAAATTCTATTACATTATTTTAAGTTTTCTTTTCTCAACTGATAAATAATACAGAAGTTTACAGGTTTTCGTGGCCATTGTCAGGCTGGTTGTCTTGGCTTCCGGGCTGGAGCCGCATCTTGTTGGTAGCTTGTACAGACGTTTCGCCGCACCTTGCAGCAGACATATTCAGGGTGTCTCGAGCAAGACTGAAAGCCAGGAGCTGGAGGAGACTCTTATACAGAGGCTGGTAGCACCTCACCTGTGATTGGCTGTCCATATGGCCAATCACTGAAGCTCTCTCCTGATTGGCTGTAGAGGTGGTCAGTCAAGATTATGTTCTGGCATGTCATCTGGTGGGTGTTTTACTGTCCAGATTTTTGAAACAAAGGTCCCCAGGTCCTACTTAGCTTGTAACCATCATCTCTATTAATGTCGGCAGGATGTTTTATAATCTCTATTGCCTCTCGTATTGTTCTTGTCTTGTAGTTACTGATGTTGGCTATTGACTCGAACTGGCTGAAATCTACTCAATGCTTGGTGTTAGATGAGTGTTCGGCTATTGCTGATATTTGGTTCTCATGTTTATAGTCATGAATGTGTTCTTTGATCCTTGTGACTATTCTTCTTCCAGTCTGTCCTACATATACTAGGCTGCAAGAACAAGGTACTTTGTAAATAATATGGCATAGTAATACAGCTAAAATAATACTGCTCTTAAAAAATGGAGTTACCATTGTCACATCAGTCATCATAATACTGTACAGTCAGCTTAAAATGCTCACTGCTAGTTGTTACTCTGTAAACAAATGCTTATGTAATAAATAATAAACTATGTAAATGACAAATAATACTGGGAGTATAATAATACTGGGAGTATAATAATACAGTTACATAAGAATTTACAATACAAAATACGTATTAGTATGAAATATATTTTGTGTACCTTCTAGGTGTAAGATTTTAACACTGATATGCCAGAAAAACTGGGGTATTTGAGCTTTCATGAACTAAATAGCAACACATATTGCACATTAAATGTTGCATCTGTCAGTTACATATAGAAAGCAATAAACAACCATGAACGCTTGCAAACCTACAAAATTATAATGATTTATGTAACTTTGAGTATGCTGTAATAGCATTTTATCACAAAATAGGTTACAGCATTTAAAGTATACACATTTTCCTGTTATAACATTAAAATATGGCATAGATCTAAAATGTTAAGTGTAAGAGAGCAGTGTGACCATCAAAAGTCTTTGGCTAAACATAATTAATGTTGACTGTCAAGACTTGTTTCAAGGGAAAGGCATTCAACTCTGCAGTCAAGATCATAAAAATTATATGCTGGTATCAGACAGCAATGCATATTCTGAATGATATTGGCTTTCCGTAATAACATCCAACTCGTCATTGCCAAATATACAATACACAGCTATGCACCTCTATTGGGCTCAGAATTACCACTTTTCTACAAGTCAATTACTGATAAAAGAATAGCCTGTTCTGGCATGTCACATTTCCAAATTATGTGGGCAGATATTTTTTGTGTTACCGTAAATATGGAAGTGTAACAGCTGGCACCCATTTCTTGAGCTATAGTAGTTAAATGGCATATTCCAAGATCCTACCTATAACAAAATATAGGGAGAGTGGGGCAAAGTGAAACAATTTTTTGTTATTTTAGAATATCTCTTTAACAAATTCAGTAATCATATTGAAGCACATATAACTAACTACGGTCAGGTTTGTGTGAAAAAAAGAAATCATATTTAAACAACCCAAATAAAATTTAAGAGCACAATTACGAAAATAAAAAGAGATGTTTTTCATTTCACTTTGCCCCAGTGGTGGGGAAAAGTGAAACGAGGGGTGGGGCAAAGTGAATTAATATTTTTACGAGTTTACACATTAACATTTATTGTTGAAATAAGAATCAAATGTTTAATATAACTAATTAAGAGTTCTTTCACTTAAAATTTGTGATTAATACGCATAGGAATATTCAGACATTTAAATCACTAAACAGAACAAATAACAAGTCATTCACAAAAATCACAAAAAAAAATCAAAATGAACTTCAGCATAAAACATAGTGCAAGCTACATGAGACCATTCAGAACAAATTTTACACTTCACCCATTCTTCTCCTGGTTTGCTATTACTCCACTCCCCTCCATACATTCTGCAGGATAGGTCTACATCACCATCTTCACTTTCACTCCTAGTCTCAAGTTTCTTTTTGCTTTTTTCACTTGTCTTTCGTAGTTTCAGATTTTTGGGCTGACCGTCTTTAGGCCTACGTCTGTTTTTTGAGGAAACTGGTGGGAAAAGTTTCCTCTTACAACTTGGTCGCTGTGGGGCCTTTGTCAGTAACTCTTGTATGCATGGACTTGATGTTAGGATTGCAGTCTTTCCCTTATTTCTGTTAGTTTTTGGCTTGTTTCCATTGTCTTTTGTACCCTCTGCAACATGTGGAATCGTTAAAATGTTTTCTGGAGTGATACGTATTCTTTTGTTTGCTGTAGACATACTCATCCTTGCTGTTATGTTCTGTTCAGAATGGCTGCATTCTGGTGGCAGTGGTGGTGATTGTGGTGGTAGTAGTGACTCTCGACTTGGACCAGCTACTGGCTCCATTGGGAAAGTTGTATCTCTTGAAACTTCTGTGTCTTGAGAAACTACATCCGCTTGCATAGGGTTATTTGTAGTCTCGCTGGCTACAAATGCCTCTTCTGGAAAAATATGCTCGTTAACTGGAAAGATCCCAGTTTTTTTAAATGGTCTTATTGCATTATTGGGAGATGCTGCTTTCAAATAAGCCTTTCCAAGCAAAAATCCTATCTGTCTCAGTGTAATAACTTTTCCAGGATGATTTCTTAACCATGTTTCAAATTCTTGTGTATAGAACACACTTAATGGATACATAAAACTCACGTCCAGAGGTTGTAATTGGTGAGATGTGTGAGAAGGCAGACATAGAACATGAACATGATTTTGTTTTGCTGATTCAAGAAATGCAATATTTTTTGTGTGGGTCGCATGTCCATCTAATATCAAGAAAACAGGATTGTCCTGTGTTGGTTTTGTGTATTTTAAAAAGTGTTCGAACCATGTTGGACAGAAAATTTCAGTTTGTATCCAACCAGACGGGTGGCAAACTAGGACAGTGTCCGGTGGTGCATGCTCTACTAATTCAGAATTATGTCTAGCCCGTGGAAATATCATGAGTGGTAGAATGTACTGTCCAGCTGCACTAAAACATTCACAGCTGTGGTAGGAGTTCCTCTTTCTGCGGAAGATAAAGTGCCCACTTGTTTCTTCCCCTTACTGCTAATAATTTTAGATGGCATATTAGGCACTGTAGTATTTGCAGTCTCGTCCACGTTAAAAATTCTGCTTGCAGTAAAATGATACTTGTCCTGAAGCTCATTTAGTAGGATGAAAAACGAATGGACATTATGTTTGTTAAATGCAGTTGCATGTGCAATGGAAGTTTTTTCTGGCAATCTAAGTGAGAGTTCTGGATGTCGTTTTAAGAAAGACAGAACCCAATCTTTACCAGCCATTCCTTTAGCAGCATTGAATGGATGGCGAATATCCTTTCTAACTGCGAACTGGTAAGCTTACACCCGCAGATCCTTAATACGAATACCAAACATTCTGCTTTCCATAAAGAGACAATGTTGTACCAACATTTGCTCTTCTTCAGGGCTGAAACATTGCCTGAATCTACCCAATACCTTAATTGATACCTCCTCTGCATTACCTTCCTTCCGGCATCGCCTAAATAGTGTTGCTTTAGGAACACTGAATTCCGTTGCAGCTTCTTGCAGCGTGAGACGTCTTTCTCGTACAGACTTGACAGCAGACACCATATCATCCTCTCGCCATTTGTGTTGAGAAGATTTTCTAATATAGTTGCGCACCATGATGAAAATCTAAAAAGAAATAAAAAAATAATTTATTTGAACATTTGATGCACACGTGCTTTAAAAATAATAACAAAAAACAATATAGTTTAAAAAATGATTTCCGTATGTAAAATTGTAATGCAATTAGACTTTACTTAACTGCAATATAAAGGTAGTTACTAGTGGGGCAAAGTGAAACAGCTGAGTGGGGCAAAGTGAAATGAGCTGTTTCACTTTGCCCCGCGACACCATTTCTTAATGCCACGTGATTTTCTCGGACTACAATGCATTAAACCAAACCGCTTTTATTTATAAATAAACTGGATGAGAGAGCAGCATTTACACCCAATATAATCAATTTTCCTACATAAATGTATTTATTAAACAGAAAACAGCAAAGTGAAAACTTACCTTCAATAAAGAAATTGAAAACAATCAAAAGCCACTACTTCTGTGTTGCTTCGTAGGCCGCCATAGTTGATGCACTACACGAACTAGTAAAGGAGAAGACAGTTCCAGCGATTATCAATAGGTAGCAGCACCAGACGGTGCCGAGTTCAATTTGTCCCTTGGTTCACTTTGCCCCACTCTCCCCCTATGTATGTATTGACAAACAAATGATACATTCAGATCATTTTGGATAAATTTTGACTATTAATTTCCTATGCACATTTTGTTAGGCTTGCCTCTTCTAATATACATTACTACACATCTAGACACCAAAGAATTGTTACAAAATTTGAGTTTGAATAATATTATGGACTACCGGTTTATTTCAAATGAAAAAAGGATTGTGCACAAGATGCTATCCAACAAGCCATTAAAAGCAAAGAGCTATAATTTTTCAGCCTTATAACACAATTTTGGCCCACCATCAAGACTAAATTGTGTTAATTTCCTATACACCACACCACTTCAGAAAGCTTGTAGCATATGTGTCCAATGACATTTATGCTGGAATGTAAACCGGAGTTGAAAGTACACAGTATCAAAGACATATCCCAGTTTTTCTGGTTCTTCAGTATATAAAGCATGTAAAGGCAGATTATTAAAAAAATTACTGACAACAAAAAAATTTTTCTTCCCCAAAACATGTTTACATAATTTCTAAGCAAAAACAATACTTATAAATAGATTATCACTCCATGTATAAAAAACACCTAATTTAAACGGAAGCAATGTTTAACGTAAACAAAAACATTTTCTCAGCTCTGCCTTCAAGCCATCCTCTCCTTTCCAATTAACGTGTATGGCAAAACGAGCTAGTGATCGCCAGATACACAATATTTTCTTACAGTATATCTGTTAAATGGTTCAGTTAACTGCACATTAAATTGATGCCTTTCCCATTTCCAGCTTTACATACACATTTGTGACACTGTACCACAACACAACTCTTGTCAACAATACAGTTATATTTATTGCAAATGACAAATGGTAAGTTATACAAGAGCAGGAATAAAGAAGAACTTAACAACATGTGGGAGTCACTGGTGAGCAAAACTAACTGGACAAAGGTGGGAGGTGTGGTGACAAGAGGGTGCAACACCTAAATAACCCATTTTGCTCTTCACTGTCTGCCAAAATGTGTGCTGCTGTTACACTTCAGCGGCCTAATGCCAGCCACCATGGCACCAGCAGACTTGACTGCAACCTTATTAGCTTGATGATGCCGTAATTTGCTGTTGCCATGCCGACTGAGTAACATGATGAGGACCAATGATGTATTTGAAAATACAAATATTCTAGGTGGTCTACATTTGAAATACTAGTTTACTTAATTTTTCATTATAATTTTTATGCAGCCTATACACGCACGTTACCTATGCATGCCAAAATACTGTTTTAAATACGCTCAAAATATAGAAAAAATACTCCAAATTAATTATTTTTAAAATAAGGATTCTTATTATTCTTAGCTGCATTAAAAAATTATTGCAGGAAAAATTTAAAACATTAGGTTACTATTTTGAAACTTATAAGCACCATGTTAATATAGTTAGAGGCATAGCCATAAAAATAAAAAAAATTGTTAAAATGTATTTACAAATACACATAACTGTAAATAAAACAAGCCCACTTGTATCACATATACAAAAAATATTTGTACAATGCAGGGTAAAATACGCAAATATTTTTCTAAAAATAACTTCATTAGAATTATACTATCATGTGCTAAGAAAATGCAAAAATTTTACATTTATATCTCTATGAAACAAATGCACAAAAATTCAATAAATGCAACTCAAACAATTACATACTGATTTTAGATTTTACAAACAAAATTTTCTGGACACTCTCTTACAATTAAATATTGATAAATCACATTTTTTCGTCCAACTATTGTAAGTCACAAGCCAGTTAGACATCTACAAGTTTTACAAGCACAGTCTTCCTCTGCCAAATCTTCTTTACCACGAGAAAAGATTTTCAGTAGCTGACAATGAACTCTGAAAAGAAATGAAATGTAATACAAAATTGTTATAAACTAATAAATCATACTATTAAATATCATAAATAGATCATCTTCATTCCTAGAATAATACTTGAATCACTTCAGGCGAAATGAGTCTCAGTCCATATTTTTATATATAACAAAACTATAATACAGTAATCCCCCGGGTCATGAAAGGGTTACGTTCTGGAGGCCATTTCGTAACTCAAATTTCTCATTAAGTCGAATTGTAGGTTATGGTACCTAAGGAACTTCGCAAGAAACTAAAAATATTTTAATGTGTAGTGTTTATAAATTATGGATGTACAGGAAAACCTCTATCCATTGTTTTTAAAGGGACTGATGTGAATAAACTATGTATACGGGAAAAGACAACATGCAAGTAACACCATCATCACTTATTCATAAAACATTGAAAACATAACATCAAAAAAATTTACATACATGAAAATTTGCACTTTAACGGTGTGTGACGTCGAAACACTCCGGGATATTTATTTACCTTGTTTATTATTTACAGGCATTCTTCCATTGTACGAACTGATTTTGTAAGCCACAACATTTATACAGCAATAATTTTGCAATCACATTTCTGGCGCTTTAAAATTATAATATGCCACTTGTAAAAATATGCTTACAAACAAAATTGGAAATGTAACAAGATTAATGAGGTACATATGAAAAATAACCTGCCTTAGTTAGCCTGGTTCTCTCAATCACGTCATCAGAGTTTACCCTATCACAGTAGATTAACTGGGTTGAGGTCGAATGCTTGCAAGAAATTAGCTTGATTCGCTTTTTAGATGCATGCATTTCACTCTTTTATAACATTTTTGATTTAACTTGACATGGACATTAACTCATCCCGTGATAACCTAGTGACTATTTTGTAAAGGCATATTGTAACTCAAGAGGGATGGTCAGCTGTGCTCAGAAATGCACAAAATGGTGGAATGAAATTCCCAATGTACTATAATTTTTTTTATTAAAGTTTATTTTATTCTAATTACAAATGAATGCATAAAAAAAGAACGACTTTACACATGAGCAGAAGTGAATTTCTACACAATGTGAGAGAAAATTGTTGCATGCTGTGAATCTGAGGGCTGGAGGCTGTATCAACATGCCTTTTGGGCTAGCTCATGGTACACAAGCTGAGCTGCCTCATGGTGGGAATCCTGACAAACTAGGTCATAGAGACCTGCTCCAACTGCGCTTTTAACCTACGAGATTGACCTACGAGACGCAATTCACATACGAAACATGATGTAATGACTACTTTTAGACCCCTAAAATGCGGTGATTCCCCAACTGTTTTGCCAAGTATATAAACCATGAATCGACAGATTTGGGGTAGTTCGCTGTTGGTCGTGTCAGAAGAAGGTGCTATGCTTGTGGAGAGAAACTGGTAAAGACATCTTGGTGATGTCAGAGTCTACTGTGAGCCTGCAGACACAAACCTTCCGAGCCGTATTGGGCGAAACACAAGGACTACTGCTGTGGGTCGATGAACAGCGAGGAGGTGCGTGACGGGAGTCAAACCGAAGACCTCAAGAGTGAAGAAAATGGTGCACTCAGGGTGCTGCGCAGCACATGGCGAGCCATCACCACTTCGGACTGTTAAGGTTGTACATTGTCACTATTGGAAAGATTGTTGATCGGATGTATGGCTGAACTTTTATTGTGATTTGTAGTCTTTGATTAATGATAAATATTTTTATGCTTTAATTGTCAGAGTTAATTAACATTTCTGTGGCATAGTAGTAATTGTGTCCATAATTAAGGGTGTTGTGAAAGTTATAGTTGATTGCTGTATCGTGTATTTTGTACGCTTTGTGAGCTAGTAAATCAATAACTTAATTCAACTCTTTTTACTTGTAATTATAAGACCTCTATCCAAAAGAGCTCAGAGAATTTCCCATATTTTAGTTTTTGCTAAACTTGTAACACTGGTGTCAGAAGTGGGATAAAAGCATAAATTAATTTCATAATTAAATCTGTAAAATAAATTGTTGCACACAATTGCTATTTAATTAAAATAAGCCACATTGTAAACTTTATATTTAAATTTAAATTGTAAAGGTGGATGATTACAGGAAGCATGTCAGCAGAAATAGAAGAACTAAAAGCCCTCACTGAGGGAATGAGTGGCCAGTTAAGTGGCCAAATAAATTCTGTCAGAGATAGTGTAAATGTAAAAGTATATAGCGTAAATGAAAACGTACATAAGAAAATAGATAGTGCAGACAAGAAAATAGATAGCGTAAATGAAAATATAGATAATAAAATAGACAGTGTAAAAGATAGTGTAAATGAAAACATAAATAAGCAAGTATATGGCAGTGTAAAAGAAATGGTGTACCAGGAAATAGATGCTGTAAACAAGAAGGTAGGCCGCATAAAGGAAGAAATAGGCAGTGTAAAGACAGAGATGGAGTATAAGAAAAATAGTATGCAGCAACAAACTGATGAGCTGAGGAAGGAGTGTCAAGAACTCCTCCATGGTAAAGAAGGTGGCCATCTTGTTATCGGATAAGTCAAGGTCATTGCTGAATCAAAACCTGAAGGCGGCGAAGAGAAGACCACGAAGAGAAGACCACGAAGTTTGAACCAGGCTGTAGTGTGATTCACAACCAGGCAGAAAATGGGCTGCAACATGTTTGTGTATCTAGTGTGCCTGCATCGAACATTGGAAAGGGGATTTCTGTCAAGCCTGCTCCTTACAATGGCCAGACACCATGGCGAGAGTACCAACACCAGTTCCATAAATGTTTGGTCTGACCAGCAACGCGCCTAGTATCTTGCAGTCCTGCTGAGGGGGCCTGCCCTCAGTATACTCCAGTCGCTTCCAGAACGTCTTGAATACTCAACATTAGTTACTGCCCTGGAGCTGCGCTTCGAAGACAAGTACTTATGACATGCCCATCATGCCCAACTAAGGAACCGCACCCAGAGATCAGGGGAGCCACTGCAGGAATTGTGGCATGACATTGTGCGACTCTCCCATTTGTCGCTCGAGGGATGTCTAGAACAGGGACAAGACATCGTAGCAGCCAGCTTCCTCGTCGATTCCATCGCCGATGTAGAGTTGCGCCAAGCAGTGCGCCTGGCCACCCCAAGGACTATGCAGGATGCTCTGGCCAGAGCACTGGAGGTTGAATCTGCAAGAGGGCCATCAACTCGGCGTGCTGTGCGGGCGTTGACACTGTCGGGCAATGAGAGAGACAACAGCCTAGAGAACACCCTGAAGAGAATGGAAACCACAATGAATGCAACTAAGAATAAATTCACTTCGATTATACCCTACCCTTGACAACAGGGGTGACCAAGCTGTTGCAAATGTGGAGAACCCAGACACCTGAGAGCCCAGTGTCCACAATGGTTACACAAAAACAGAAACTAAGAGAAGGATGAGGTTGCCTGTTCTCGCCTGCCCTCAGGAAACATGTTAGCACCAGTCTTAAGGGGCGAAGGTCGGTGACTGCGGTAGATAAAGCCCCAGTATTTCTTCAAGTATGCTCAGTGAAACAAGAGTTTGATGGAATCCTAGTGGAGGGCAGTCTGGATATTGTTTCTTGCCACATGGTTGTAGATACTGGAGCAACCATTACTGTTGCCCGACCGGATATCTTGGGGCCTTCTCCCCAGCAGTCACAGGGCCATCATTACAGACAAAGCTTTCTGACGACAGTGACAGGTGAGACCACACCAGTGAAGTGAAGAAAAAGGTACAGTTGAAGTTGGGTGACCTCCGCATTGAGCACGAAGTGTATACAGCAGACATTAAAGATTAATGTTTATTTGGCATGTATGTGTTGTGCAAGTTAGTGCTGTATAGATACTCGGTCGGGAGTAATAAGGGCTGGCAACCAAGAACTGGTATTGATGCCACGAAGCAAACTATCCTCGCCAACCAGCTGCCAAGTGGTTTGTTGCCAAACAACCATTTTGTCAGTGTCCAGTGAGATTGTTATCCACTCACACTGTCAAGGCAATTTTGTGCTGCGTATAGCTCTGGTTGAACATATGGAAAGAGGAAGCACATTGCCTGGTGAGGTGGTGGTAGCAAGAGCATTGGCTTCGCCGGCCTCTGGAAATATACCTGTCCGAATGGTCAACTTGTCGAATAGGGCAATTCGGCTTGAGGAGGTGGCAACAATAGGTGTGTGCAAGCAAGTTGCCCAAATAACTACAACTGACAAAGGAGCCATCAGGTCAGGGGATCTTGATGGGACTATGCCAGAACCACTCAAGGAACTACTGACTAAAACCGTAGAAAACCTGAACTGGAGATAACAAAAGGCTGTGGCAAAACTTCTGAAGAAAAACGAGAAAACTTTTTCATGTGGGCCACTTGACCTTGGCAGAACATTCGCTGCACAACATCACATTGATACAGGAGTAGCTAGGCCAATCAAGCAACCTCCAAGACCTGTGACTACACAAGAGACTGTGGATGGCATCTTGAAAGAAATGAAGGACTTGAATGTGATTGAGCCGTCAGTCAGCCCTTGGTCGTCACCTGTTGTGCTAGTCAAGAAGAAAGATGGCTCCACAAGATTCTGTGTGGATTACCGCCGGCTGAATGATGTGACCAAAAAGGACTGCTACCCTCTCCCCCAGATTGATGACATACTGTACAGCCTGACATGATCACACTGGTTCTCTACACTTGACATGAAGGGTGGCTACTGGCAATGTGAGGTGGCACAAGAGGACAGGGAGAAGAAACATTCTTCTCTGTGCAAGGAAAAGGAACTTGGCAATTCAAAGTGTCGTGCTGTTCGGACTATGCAATGCCCCTGCTACCTTCGAACAACTAATGGAAAAGATCCTACCTCTAGACGTTTGCCAAGCTTACTTAGATGACATTGTGGTCATTGGCAAAACATTTGAAGAACACCTTACCAGATTAGATTCAGTGTTCCAGAAGGTGGCTGCTACAAATCTGAAGCTGGTTCCCAAGAAAGTTCCATAAGAAAGTTAGTTTCCTAGGGCATGTGGTATCAGCTGATGGAATCCAGACTGATCCAGAAAAAACCCAAGCAATAAAAGACTGGCCACAACCAACACACAGGACATAGGTGAGAAGCTTCCTTGGACTCTGCGCTTATTATCGGCGGTTTGTACATGGATTTGCTACAATTGCCAAGCTGCTACATGAGCTTACTGAAGCCAAAAGAAACTTTTTGTGGACCACTGAATGTGAAGCCTCTTTCAGAAAATTAAAAGAAGTGTTAATATCCCCTCCAGTTTTGGGCTTCCCTGATAGTAAAGGCGAGTTTGTATTGGACACAGATGCAAGTGATATAGGCATCGGTGCTGTGCTATCACAGGTTCAAGCTGGAGTAGAGAAGCCTCTAGAATATTTCAGCAAAGTGCTGCAGAAACCAGAGAGAAATTATTGTGTCACTCGTACAGAGCTATTGGCAATTGTGAAGTCCATATCACATTTCCACTACTACTTGTATGGCAGACACATTACTTTGCAAACAGATCACGCTGCTCTATGCTGGCTGCTGAACTTTAAGAATCTTGAAGGACAAATAGCTCGATGGATACAACATCTTCAAGAATACAACTTTGATAAACAACACTGAGCTGGTCGTTCCCATAATAATGCAGATGCATTATCCTGTAGGCCTTGTGACCCCAACTGTCGCCATTGTGAATGGCAAGAGGAGAATAGCAGGGGAGTGCGTTATGTTAGAACAACATGGCTTCTGGCATCAACGACCACAACTAAGGCATATTGGGTACTGTGGAATTCACTTGTTCTGAAGAATGGTGTCCTCTACCGAAACTGGGAGAGTGCAGATGGCAGACATGAACATCTATAGTTGGTCCTTCCAGAGAAAGATCCCACAGGTACTGAAGGAGCTCCATAATTCAGTGTCAGGCGGTCATTGTAACGAGCAGCAAACACAGTTTTTTTTTTCCATGAAAAGTCTTAGAACTCAAATGGTCGCGGAGATACGCAGCAGGAATATTTCAAGGAATTTTCCTTGAATAAAAAGGGTAAGTCAGCTAGTAAAGGGTATAATACAGCCCATGTAATGTCGGTCGACATGCAGGAGAGTGAGGATAGGCAAACCCCGATAATGGCTTCTGGAGAAAGAGACAACTGGAGGAGACTGGGAAGGTGAGCCAATTGTGGGGGCAGGCGCCATTGGGTGGCGGAATGTAAGAAAGCTAAGCTCACAATGCAGGAGCGCTGATGCTTTTAAGTGCAATAAAGCAGGAGATTTGAAGGGCCAGTGTCCAGGAAACGGGCAAGCGCAAGAGGACGGCGTGACCTTGTAGCCCGCATATGTGTTAAGTTGCGCAAAGATACCTGTGTCCGGCAGGGAAATATGTTAATGGTGTAATGGGGAAACGGGGGAAAATATTTGCAAGAACGGGCATTAGTGGATTCCGGGGCTACTAAAAGTCTAATTAATTGGAATTTGTGGGAGCGACTCATGCGGTTAGATGTGGCCTTAAGGGATAAGTTGAAAATAGGCACAGCTTCTAATTTTATTACGGCCGATGGGTCGGAATTGACCTGTGAAGGGTCGGTAAAGTTGCGTTGTATGATTGCGCGACTATCCTGGAACATTTGTCTTGCAGTGGTAAAAGGAGTGTGTGATGAGGTGATTTTAGGCTTGGATTTTCTGAGCTTAGTGCAGGCTAAAGTAAATATCAAAGAAGGTTCATTGTCATTCGGGTTTAACTCACAGGTTCAGATAAAATTGGAGCGTAAGTGTGCTTCGAAAATACACGTGATTACTGAGGAAGAAGTTAATAGAGAGCGGGATGTGCAATTAATCTTTAAGGATTATAATGATGTTATTACTGAGAGAATAGGCAAGTGCGACGTCGTCCCACATCAGTTTCATCTTAGAGATAATGCGTCCTTTAGGAGTCGACCCCTTCAGTGTTCCCCCACAAAACTGGAATGTTATAGAAACAAAATTGATAAATTGTTAAAAGCAGGCGTGATAGTGCTTTTAATCTCTGAATTGTCCTCACCCGGGTTCTTGATTAGTAAACCGGGAGGTAAGGATTTCTGATTAGTCGTGAATCGTGCGAAGTTGAATGAGAGAGTGCCAGTTGACCCTTTCCCTTTACCCACAGTGGAAAGCGCCTTGTAGCATTTAGCGCGGGCTAAGTATTTCACTACATTGGACTTGAATAATAGTTTTTACTTAATACAGTTGCATGAGGACTGCAGGAAATATATACCACTTTCAGCACCCACTGGGCGCAGTTTGAATTTACCAGGATACCCATGGGGAGTAATTTCGGTAGCCAGGCATTAAGCAGAGTGTTTAATGAGGTGTTAAAGGACCTATAATTTAAGTTCGTGTTCCATTATATAGATGATGTTATTATCTACAGTGAAACTTGAAACTAACAAATGAGCCATTTAAGGCTGTTTTAGACGAGTTGCAGGCGGCAGGCCTGACATATGTAACCGGCATATAGCCTTCAAATGAAAATAAACAACACATATATTGTAAATACTGTAAATTATGTTAGAATAGTCGTAGAAAGCCAGTTGAAATTTCATTATGATTAGAATTGTATGTTTTGTGTGTCTCAATAGCAAATTTTGGTTTAAAATAATTAATTTGTAATTCAGTTTTGAGTACTGGCGAGAGGCGC
>PNEQ01099082.1:0-19094 GCA_003012365.1 Medauroidea extradentata | reverse complement strand
TTTACTGGTGTTTGTGAAAACACAAGAGTAATGATTTCCTCCTCAGTAAAGGGAACATCATAGTATTTAGATCTCTCTACTACTGCACTAAGATGGCTCTCTAGACTGCCACTTGTACATCTGCCCTGGTACAGTTCTGCCCTATCAATCCCCTGTATCCTGCTGTTCCAATATTCCACTGTGAATTCCCTCACAAAGTATCTGACTGTCTTAACCCTATCTTCTACCAGCTTCAACCAGTTGGCACTGGTGCCTATAATAGATCTCTTAGCCACAATTAGCTTTTCCTCATCACTGCAGTTAAAAATTGAAAAGAACTCATTCAACTTACTTAGATGTCTCTTAGGATGAATGCCGGATTCACCTGAAAATTTTGGAATATCCCTCTCTTGATAAGACTGACTGAACCTTATGTTATTGCACCCCCCAGTTAATATACTCACACTAGCCCCATTATTTACTTCCCTTACCTCATTTATCCTTCTTTCTTGTGCCACTAATTCTGCTTAGGTACTATATTTTCTGCAATCTCCCTTTCCATCTCACCTAACTGTGCTGCTCTTTCCTCAGCTTCCTCCCCGACACACTTCCTCACTGCCTCACATGTACTGTTTGTCTTTGCAATTTCACCTTGATTATAACTAATAAGTTCCCCTAATAAAGTGGTTTGTGTTATCAAGCTGCCAACATGCTGATGTTCTGCCTGTAAACTTCTCTCAACTTCTTCTACCCTACTAGTAATGTTAGTTTGCCCTAGCATCAATACTTCTACACTCCCCTCCACCTCACATAACCTTGTTGTACAATTACTTTCAAATTCTGTCTGTTTAGATCTTATTGTACCTAGTTCATCCTTTAATTCCTCTCTTAGCCCCTTAATTTCCCCTTTGAATTTTCCAACCAGTGCTTTGCTCTGTGCCTCTAACATCTCTTTTATTATACTTGCCAGCCCCTTCTCTTCCTCTACAGCTGAGGGAGACATCATGACAGACCCTGTCTCACTGCCTGCTTCTGAAGTGGTTTGCTCACTAATATTTTCCTCACCAGACCCTTCTACACCACTCATTATGTGCTCACTATCACTACCAGTTACAATTTCACTAGGTTTCTCTGCTACAGCTGCCATGCCTTTAGATCTGGTTATTACTGGTGCCATAACCTAGGCAATGTTAATAATTAACTTGTACCCAATTACAATAATGTTTACATTGCTAATTTTAATTTTACATCTACTCTGTGATTTAAGACACTGAGAAAAAAAAGGGGAAAAAAAAACTGCTGATACGATGCACAATTTGGACCGGCTCACTTTGGCTTTGGCTATGGCTACCTGCCCGCACTGGTAATCACTAACCTGTTGTTTATTTCTGCTTTCCTCTTCTGCTACTTTACCTTGCAGTTCTTCTGCTCGGCGTTTTTGTTGTTCCTTGTTGACGTGACGTGTTTCGTGTACCGGCGGCGGCGATTAATACTGCCGCTGCCCTCGAGCTGCCGCTGTCCTGGCACTGGACGGGCTGGCTGTTGTTGCGGGTCCTAGGGCCCCCCGAGGTACTTTGGTTCCCTCAGGTCCCTGTTGCTATCTAGAAGCTTATTTTGGAGGTTATGATTTTCCTGTTCGGGGCGGCAGAATGTGACGGGCCGCTCTCTCTCTGCTGTCTGTTGTGCTGTTTATTCCTTGCAGCTACCTTCCATTACCGGCGGCAGCTGATTTCGGCGAGCGATGACTATGACAAGTCCTTTAGAAATTAGAAGTTCTTCCCTTTTGTTTTACATGCCCGGATAGCCTGCGGTATTTCGAACGGTGTCCGCGTAGAGAGAAAACATTTAAGTGGGCATATATAAAAAAAAGGAAAAAGGGTATCAGTTTTTTTTTTTAAATGGTTCACTTGTACATTGAACACTCACTGCTTAACCACTTAAATTCATTCCAGTAACCTTTTCAACTTCGAAACGTAAACATTAAAGGGTGATATCAGTGCTTAACTTGACGTAGTCTAGAGTGTTCGTCCAGGTCTTTCTGCAGACGTGATATGCCTGGGTTTGCTCAACCAGCAACAAAAAAAACTACGAATACACATTGCTACAATTCCCGACTGGCTAGTAAAATAACAAAACGTAATATCCACTTGTGCATCTGTTCAGTGCACCTACCTACTTAGATATACTAACTAGTCAAAGAAAAATGATGAACAACAAAGCATTGCAGGCAATACCACCCACTTTACTCCCGAATCTGCCCTCTAGGCTTCACAACCCCTCTGCCCCGTCCAACACGTCCTCCTCTTTCCGCCATGACGCCCCAACTAATAAACTCCCGGGCGAACACTCTGAGTTACTCGGCCGAGCGGCGGAGGGATACATCAGGATCCAACTTGCCTAAAAAGCTGGTTAATTGACGTTTATAACCTAAAAATTGTATGTAACATAGATACTGATAAATTCACAAAGCATTTTACTCCATACTACCAGCTAAATATTCATTAGTTTATTAATTGGGGCTGTGCAGCGTCCTCAATCTGTCGCGGATCACCACCTTTTTAGTGTTGTTGCACACGACACTACCACCCACGTTGATCGAGAAACGCCCTGCAGAGTCCCCGCATTCCAGCACGTCCCTGTTCGTGCCTCCAAGCGAGTGAACTCTGACCTGCCTGCCAGATAAATCTATCTAAGCACTGGCTAGCTCCGAGCTAATTTGAAATTTTAAAAGCCAGCACTTCTCTGTACGTGCTTCCAAGCAAGAGAACTACTACTAGCCTGCCAAATAAATCCTATTCCAGGAGAAGCAAGCTAAGAGGCTACTTAAAATTTAAATAATCTAAACAAGGCAAAATATAAGAAAAGTTTACTTAGAAAAGTTGTTTGAAATTAAATTAGCTTTAAAATGAGTCCAAACACGACATGAATCCGATAACATTGACACGTAAAATTAGATCCTTTTCTCTTGCTGTAACAGTTAAAGTTAACATAAAAAAAAATAAGTTTTAATGTAAAATTCTCTACTCGCATCCCCAATTAATATGTTGGATCCTACAGTATACATCCTTATACCTGGTTAAGTTGGCCTACTAAATTTGTTATAAACAAAAAAAAAAACATATTAATTAAGACAAAACAAAAAAAAATAAATTTGCAATTACTGTATGTCATGAGGCCAAGTAAGTGCTACGTCCCAGTGCACGTCACACCGCCTTATATACTGTCGACAACTAAAATGCACACTTTATGCGGCGACACTGCAGAGTGTCTGGATGGTCTTAACTTTCCAGCTCCTGAAGTGCTAAGTGGCATACAGTCATCCTTGGTGATTGAGCCAGACATCTTGCACCTCCCTCCTCTCCGTAGCTCAATCGCCAAGAATAAATAAATGCTCCAAAGTATTTCCGAGGAGTGGAAAAGTCAACGCGACCCAAACAATTGTCTCGCTAGTAGCAACGTTGCACTTTCAATACTGCAAGGGTTGTTTACTGGTCTTGTGCGCCATTTACACTGCACTGAACAAGAAAAAGTACTATTGAACAATCATACGAGAATATTATTTTCAGTACGTCGACACTTAAAACGATTGGGTCGACGATAATGCAGTAGCAACAATTATGCAATAAAATACTATAATAGCTTTCATCACTATGAGCCAAGAAATATTCTGTTTGATGAAGTGTGATACATAAGTGAATTTACAAATGAATTTATTGTAGTTGTCGAGATTTACATTTCAAAACTGTGAACGCCAACTTCCCGATTTATATAAGCGTAGTACCTAGTAGTTCTGTAGCAATAAAATTATGGTAATTTTGTATGTTAGTATGCATCTTCTTTTGAGGGACTGACCATGCTTGCTTGTTACTGTGCAGGTGATAGATCTGACAGACAAGAAGTCTGAGGAGAGCGAAATCTCAAAACAGCAGCGGGACAGAGAGCAGTTCTTGCAGCAGCAGAGGGATCTGATGATGAGACATACATTGCAAGTTACTGACAGTGAGTGCCTCTTCCTTAATAATACTACTTTCTTTGTCAGTTTACAGTTATAGCTACTGTATATCTTGAATTGGGGAAAATCTGTATTAGCTTAGTGCCAAAATAGACAAAATAACCCCTTTCATCAAAATGATACATGTAGAATTTAAGTTCCAATGATTTCTCTAATAGTTTGTATGAGCATTAGTGATGGGTCGGGTCGGATATCAATTCTTCGGTTCCATCGGTATTTAACCTGAAAACCGGACTCGAATCACCCCTTAAAACTAGAGTCGGATCTGTTTTTTTACGGTTCCTGTCACACAAAACCTCACCAGCCATGTGTTTTCCCTTTCTTTCTTTTTTTTTTTTTCTTTTCAATTTTGATGTTGTTTGCTCGACCCCAGTGTTAGTCTAATATAGACCACATTGCCGGCCCATGCATAATAGCCCCCAACTCACTAAGGCAGCAACCAGTCACTTTGGTTTAATTTGATATTGTGTGCAGTGTAAAATGAAGTGAAGTCCCAGATTTCATAAGTTGTCCAGTGGTGAGACTGTCTGGCTTTCTGAGTGCAAGTGCATCATTTGTTCGTCGAGATTTCATCATTTTAATTGAATAGTTTCTTTATTCATTATTTAGCTATAATTTCTAACATCAAGATGTGGATGAACTTTAATCCTGTGAGGCTATGGAATGCCGTCCTGAAGCAAGAAGTTATCAATTTAAAAACAAATGCATTTCTAACTGATCAATAATTATTGCGGTGGGCTACATAGGGCTAGTGTTAGCTTAATTTTTGTAATTAATAATTTATTAATGTCGATCAGTAAATTTGTTCGTAGAGAGTTCAGACTAGTCTCATTTTGTTCAGCTATGTATTTCATGAATTTTATCTGAGTAACTTATTGATGTAATTTAATGACCATAGGGCGTATTTCACATTTTCAGTTTTGTATAAGTTTGATCTTTGTGGTTGGCCTCAGGCGTGTGACAGGTTGATGATGCCTGAGGAGGACGTAAGGTTGGACAAGGACCTTGAATTCTTGGAATTGCCTGTTACGGAGTTTCCATCGATGGTCGTAATGTATCATTCCGCCAGTGGCACCTTTAGGATATTGATAATTTTATGTCAACACGTTCTTTTTAACGTAATCTAGAAATGTATGTATTAAAGGCTATGGCACCCTTGGTCAGCCGCGCGTGCCCTGGGCTCTCCCCAGTTCTGCTTGACCCGCTGTGAGATGAAAACTTGTCGGGACTGCGCTCGCGAGATAAGGGGTTCACCCACGTGGCTGGGTGGACTACGTGATGGCAAGGGCCATGTGCTTAAGTTGAATTAGCTTCGTTTCTTATTTCATCTCTATCTATTCACCACTTGATAGCAGTTACAGTATTTTATTTGAGTGGCGCGGTAACTATGGTAAGAGTTTGCTGAGGCGTTTGGGCGTGATGTGCGCAGGCCTGAAGGAACTCTTATTTGTAACTCTTGCAAATGGCCTGAATGGCAATACATAATTTGTTTTAGTAGCCCACCGGCGGAGCATGTTCCTTTGCCTGTAATGCCAAGTAATTTTGCGCCTTAGTAAATGTGCCATTCATATGAAACCTGACTTTATTTAATTTCCTTGCTCTTGCACGCCTTTGTAACCCACGATATACCCTGAGATGAGTGTTCTCTCTCTGCTGCACGTGATGCCCTGGTAGTTTGAAGAGACAGCATGAAAACAGTTTATCTTTGGTAGCTTGGGGCTTAAGTACCACTACAGCACATAAAAACTATTTTACAAGAGTTCGTTGTTTCACTTTATTTTACCATGCAATAGATTTTGTGAAAAATAAAAATATTCTTAAAAAATAATATACCAATCCGTGATTGTGTAATAATTAACTTTGGCTTTGGAGCGCTTTGATGTAGGCCTACTTCACTGATAAAAAAACGTAAACATGCTTTGGTAACTTTAGGTGGTTTTTTTTGCATTACTTTCCATTTATTTCAAGTCCCTGCCACAAAACATGTATAAAACGTTGATCTCTTAGACCATACAATACACTGCCATGATTCACAGCGAATACCAAGTAAGCAAAGTGTCGACTATCAATCTCTCGAATGTTACTTACTCTATATGAGGGAAGAGTAAACAGTTCAGTCCAACGCCATCATTGTCTGGTGCATTCTTAGTGTGACCACGAGTGTACGTGTGTTTATTATCCATAACCATATAACATTCCGTATTTTGCTTAATGGATTGTTTTCATGTTCACGAATTAAATCCTTAGTTTGCCGAGTGTAATTACTGAAAAGCCTCAATATCTTGAGGTGTTTCAAAATCCACATCCAGCTTGTGGAAACACTTGAACAGTAACATGCCTCGCAAAAAACTACAAACAAATGTCGAAAATAAACTTTCCAAAATGTGCATTCAGCCGTCACCAATGTGGAGTCACTGGGAGTCAGTTCCAGAGTGCAGTCGAGGAAATGTAACTGCAAGTGAAGTTACTGCTTGCCCAGGCTCTTCAACAACCCCAATGTCGTATGTAAGCCTACCCACAATTGCAAAAGCGCAATATCAACAGTCAACACTTGAAAAGGTTATAGACTTGAAAAATAGATTCAAGGCAGGTGATAAGAGGAGTACTGAAATAAAAATTAGCATGTTTTGAAGAATAGATGAGTATTTTAGAACAATAGTGTATATTTTTTCTTAATTATTTTATAGGTTGACAAAAGGTTAAAGGAAAGTTGTGCCTTTAGAATTTAAGTGTGTATACCTGTAGATGCTTTTAAGTTTTGAAAACAATAAATTCTTAATAGTTTTATTATAAGATTTGGTGTTTTTACAGATGTTAGCAATATAGGGGGAAAGGGCCATAATTTCTTGATTGGTCAATGCTTTTACTAAAAATTAAGGTTATATTTTACGTTTTAGAAACTGAAACTGGATCCGGGAACGAAAGAAAAAGAATCGAATTCACACTGGAACAGAGATTTTTTTGGATTTGACCCATTCCTAATGATCATCAATAGATTTTTCTTCCAATACAGTATGTTTTCAGATTTTTGCATTGCCGTTTGTTTCACGTTGTATTCAGAAAAATATGTTTGGCACCTATATCATTTAGCTTTTCCATTCTACAATTATCATCTGTCCATAACTATTTTTGTAGAAGTTTGGTTTACATCACATGTTAAACAACAATTTTACTTCTTTACATCTGTCACAAATTTTTCCATTGATCTCATAGGAAAAATATTTATGTAACTTTTCTTCTTTGTATATCACTGCAGTCACCTTTTTCTCCATCCTATTATTATTGTGCAAAGTAAATATTTATTTCAGCAAAAATTTTCAATAAAAAAAGTTTGTGAAATACTCAAATTTGTCCAGTTTGTAAACAGTTTTTAACATAATTAAAATCAGCCAGTATTTTTGTGAGATTCAGTACATCAGTGTCATTAATAGGTAGGATTTTCTAAGCATATATAGTAGTTGTTAAAAATTTTTTCTGTGGAATTTTTGTTGAATAACAAGACCAAAGTACAGTAGTTGTATTTTACACTTGAAACAAAAAATATTATTTAATGTATTGTTTATTGTGGCTCTATTCTCTCAAGTTTTTGAATGGCTCAGGTGTATATATGCTGTTTAGTTAATATTTCAGTTTGAAAAATAACCATAGTGATAATATTTCAGTTTAAAAAATAACCATAGTGATGTTAAATAAATAAAAACTTTGGTCAATTTTTTTTTTATATAAATACACACAATTATAATTGGTAACTGAAACAAAACACGTTTAATTGTACAATAGTAGCTCATTTTGTTTGTGGTATTTTTTATTCTACATCACTAAATATGTAAATGGTTGTGTATGCCTTGTTCATAGCTGTCCAAACACCAATAAAAATCCAGCTCACGCTCTTCTACTTGTGTGATTATATCTCCTCTTGCCATACATAAAAATTCATTGTGGTAGAACGGAAAAGTAATCTACATGTAATAAGAGACACATGTATGGGTGGTTTGTGATGAAGTGAGCACTTTTAGAACACCACCTTGCCTAGACTGATAATTAAAAATATAATTTATTTTGACTTCTGACATTAACTTTTGCCTAAGGAGCAATCTATACACTTTCTTGCTTTAAATATACTCATCCTGAACCACCTGTATTGCTACTCTTGTGCTGTTTATTTTTCTAAAGTTTATAAAATAATAAAAGAAGACAATTCAAGTTGCAAACCGACAACATTTTTATTTGCTTTTAACTCGTAGGGCTGTCACATATAATTTACAAACAAAATTGTTGATAGGGTTGTGAATTTTTTTGTATGAAAATATTCTCTCGAGCAGATATTTTCAAGAGTCAGTTTATTAAATACATATACTGAAGAAGGTGAGTAGGTAGGTAAGTAGGACACACTGTCTTGTTAACATCAAAAACAATTAAGAGATAGAACCATTGGCTTGGAATGACAGGAAATGGAGTCAGCATTGGCCATGCCTAGAATGATTTTGAGAAATCAAAATCAGGTTGACCAGAACGGGAAACAAACCGGTGTTCTTGTGAACTTGAGGTCTGGTACAGTATATGAATGTTTGCTGCACTTGAGGAATTCTTGTGATTGCTGCTGATGAAGAACTGTTGTGTTAACATCAGCAGGCTCTGCATTCAGCCCACGCACGTCCCATGTAGCCCGCCCCTTGTCCCGTGCGCTATCCAGCCCGCTGGTGGCACTGGGGCCGTCTGAGGCAGCGGTGCACGGTTGCAAGTTAACTACGGGCCTGGCCTACGACAACCTGATGCTGAAGCATGCGTGTGTGTGTGGAGACAACTCAGGACACCCGGAACATGGAGGGCGGCTGCAGAGTGTGTGGGCACGCCTGGTAGAGACGGGACTGGCCCAGCGCTGCGACCGTGTCCGCTCCCGCAAAGCCACCTTCGAGGAGCTCCAGTCATGTCATAGTGAAGCCCATGCCCTACTCTTTGGTGAGTGCCAGCCACTAATTGTACGTCATAGTGTTGAAAAAATATCAGCTGTAAAAGATTGTAGTATTTCAAATAATTGTTATCCTCTAAATAATTGTGATTTCACACAGGACAAAATCATAATTTGACTTATTGTATGGTGTTCAGTCAAATTTCTGATGAATGAACACTCATAGTTCTTTGAATGGTCATATTAATTTGGTATATTCTTAAAATATATTTTGATTCATTTATGCACTATTTTGACCAATTATAATAACCCTTTTATTTCAAAATGTTCTGCATCAAGTCTGTTTTCGATCACCTCTGGCTTGTTTAAATGATAAAATTTTTGTAAATAGGTATCTTCTGAAAATATATGTATCTGTGTTTTTTTTAAGGTACTTGTTTATGGGAATCAGAACCATTTCAACATTGTAAATGTGATCAAAATAGACTAACTGCAAGGTTTTTTTTTTTTTTTTAATATAACAGTAAAAACATAAATCTGAATTTAAGTAAAAAATGGCAGTTCAGTAGAGCCCCAATTTAATGTACTCGGGAATAATGAAAACAGCAATTTAACGAAAGGAATTTAAGGAACCTGCAAAAAATAACAAAAAAAATTAATTAACTAAGTGACTTTGATAAAATGAAATATGAATTGTAATGCAAGTCTATTAAAAATACTAGCAATGACCGCAGTACTTACTTATTTCCCCCTACCTTACCACCCATGAAAATGTGCCTAAAAAAAAAGGGGGGGGGGGGTTGTACACGAGTAAATACACCGTTCCGTAATATTAAATAGTGTGTTCAGTTTTTATTACTTTTTTCCCCACGCGTAGACTATTTACGCACACCTGTTATTTTTTGGAACTCAGCCAATGAAATATTGAGAAGTAGGCTTATAACCAGTACCGGTAATGGAATCTTTTGGTGCTATTTTTGCGGATGGTTCTAAAATATGGGATTGAAAAGCTAACAGAATGTATGGCTTTCCGAATATTATTGTTCAAGTTTTCGAACCGAACCAATACATTCATTGGTTCGGCTCGGATATTTATATATATGTATAAGTACAATACTGCTGTAGATCCAACAACAAATGCCTAAGTTGGGAACGAGTAGGTAATGTGATTGGGTATACACATTCAAGATAACACGTTCACTATGGAAAACTACAGATTTTCACAAAATTACTACTGAAAGCTGTGTTGGCATCTGTGTACAATGATTGCTGTACCTTTAAAGTGTGCATTATGCTTTTTTCCTCTGTTGCATTTGAAGTACATACGTACAGTCAAGTTCGAAGTGTAATTTAATGTAGCAAAATCTGTTTTCTTTATACTGTGCTCCTGGCATAAAATTATTAGCGGCTTACAAGAACTTTTCTTAAAAATCAGCTTTGATTGAAAATAATAGGTATTTCCATGGTTGTAGAAATCTGTAAACACAGCTAAGTTGTTATTAATAGTTAATTTGTAGATTTTTCCTGACAGTTATGTTCTAGGATGTAGGTTTTTTTACTCCCATTGTTCACCTGAGCGTAGTTTGCAAGTAATGAAAATTTATTGGACGTACTTTATTTTTATTGGTATGTTTTCATTGTCTGTCACAGTTTTACTTTATGTTTCATTGTTGTTATTGTATTGGTGGTTTGCTGAATTAAGGTACTTTGTAGCCTCTTATTTGGGTTAACAAAGATACTTGGTGTCAGGTAATTTGCCGACTACGTGCATGAGACTATGGGGGCTACCTGACAGACGCTAGAACCACGGCCTATCCTCTCTGTGACGAGTAGTAGTCATCTTGCGGGTCAGGTATGGCCACGGCGTTCGGTGAAGGGCAGAGACTTCACTTAATAGGGTTAGGTTGTACCACTCACCTAAAGCAGGGTTTCGAGCAAGTGCTGCTTCCTGGCAGACACTTGCGCCGAAGGGTGCCACTCCTGAAGCAACCTCTGTACTGGCCCGGCCCGGGGCTTCGGCGGTGTCTTTATTGGACTTATTAATGGGCGGGGTGAGGCGTCGTACAGCGCACAAGATCTTCCGTAGATCTGTTGTGACGAGAGTTGCTGACTGGTTCCCTTTACCTTTGTACTCCTCGCACAATTGTGGCAGCGAGGGTGCGGGACCAGAAAGAGGGACGGCGGGAAGGAAAAACTCGACTGAGATCGGGTTCCTTGTTACCGCACTGCAGTTTCCGACTCTCGGTGGCTCGAAGTCTAGCTATCTCTCTTTCTTTAGTTAGAATAGAGTTATTGCTACTTGACATGGATATGAGTTTTGAATGAAGGAGAAAAAAACAGTAATTTCCGGATATGTTGTTGTATAGAATAATAATCCAAGTCACTTACAGATTGCTTCACAAAGATATTTCACTGGCAAAGTATTTACAGTTCGCTTCATAAAAATATTACTTACAGTTTGCGTCACACAGATAATTCACCGGCAAAGTATTTACAGTTCTCTTCACAAAGATATTCTTTACAAACTTTCTTAGCCTGAGGGCAGGAACTGGGTCTCTCTCTCCATGTGTGCCTAACGAAACTAACCCTGGCTATAACGAACTTTCGTCCGTAGATTAAGACTGACTGCCCCTAGATAACTACTGATCACATGCAGTCTTTATTTGTCCTTTAAATCAAATATGGCGTGCACTATTGACTGACTGAATTACTGATTTTCTGGCACTGCTCTTGTGCTCAGCGAGTTAAATCGTGCGCAGGCCAGAAGCACGGCTGTGTTCTCAGCAACGTGACACTCAGGGTAAGGTAATTGTGAATAGAAGTTTGGGTAGGGGGAGGTAACACCATCAGGTGAACCGAAGGGAAGGTATTACGGAGAGCACCTTTCGGAACGACTCTCTGCAACGGACTATCTTGTGTGGGGTGGGACACCTTGTGGAAATGACCCCAGCGCGTACAGTAGGAAGCAGGTTTCTAGGTTCTGGTAAGTATGGTGGCACCTTTCGGATGACCACCAGCTTTGGAAGGAAGGTAAGAAACGAGTGTTGGGAGACTCAGTTCTAGGCCGGTTCCCTGACGACTGCTGTCCTAAGGCAAGGTCCCCTCTTTTATACTCGCCAGAAGGGCTTAAAGTACCGTTAGGTGGGCGGTGCAAAATGGCCGACAAGAACTAGAGGCTGTCTACTGCTACAAGTGTGCCACCTTCACACTATAAAATTACTCCTTCGGGTCAAAACAATACAAATACAAAATCTCCCCATTATTCCACTTGATGCCATGAAAGGAATAAACTAACCTAAATAAATGCTAAACATTATTTATAATGGGTTTGAAAATACACAATTCAATATTTAAGAAAATATTAAATACATAGGTTTGTGCGCATGGCTGATGTTTGTTTACGAAATAAATTAGCGAGTATACAAATACAAATAAAAACACAGGTCAAGGCTTCAAGCGGTTAGAGTGATGAAAAACTCCCTATCCTGACTGAATAAAAGGAATAAGCAAAACGCTGGCCGAATGTAAAAGGTAAATACAGAGGGAGGAATGCAATGCGTCAACTTCTTCATATTTGTGATGTACTACACATATCCCATGCAAAAGGAATCTAGGGCTTTGCCTTATATTTTGGGACATGCTGTAAAGTCAAGTGAATGGGTTAAGTAAGGTGGTAAGACTGGTGATGTGAAAGGGTGTGTTTGGTGTGCAGGAACAAACCCTCTGAACCGCCAGAAGCTAGACATGAGCAAGTTGTCTCAACTTCCCATCAAGAATTTTGTGCGCCTGCCATGCGGGGGAATTGGAGTGGACTCGGACACCACCTGGAATGAGTTGCACACTGCCCCAGCCGCACGCATGGCTGTCGGCTGTGTGGTTGACCTCGCGTTCAAGGGTGAGCTACTATGATCCTGCGTTCAACTTATTCTGCAATGCTGTGTGTAGGTTCATTGCTACTTTTGATCAGGTTCTGTGCACTCAATCTCAACAGATAACAGTGTAGTTCCATACTTACTGCTGTGCAAGCTTTAGGCTACTTTAGTTTTGTGGGGGAGGCATAAGGTTAGACTTCCATCCAAGTTGTAGGTTGTGAAATGAGACTTGTATAGTTATATTTCATTAAATATACACCTACTATTAATTAATGAAATATGTATGTTTATTTAATTTAAAAGTTTAGCAGATTCACAGGACAATTTCAAGTCAATATGAGAGGTCATGGGGGAGTGACCCTGTCCCCATTTTCCTCTGGATCCATCCCCTGACTCTCACCAATATTACTAGTGAAGACAGTTTTTTTTTTCCTTGTTGTTGCAGAAAAAATATTCATTGTAGACAGCCTTTTTTAAGTTTTATGAAAGCCAAGTATGTTATTGTTGAAATAGTGGACATGTAATGCTTTCAATGACAGTATCCACCCAAATCTACAACTTTCTTATTAGTATTCACTCTGTTTTGTTTCACTTGTTAAGTAACCACAAAATATGGGAATAATTTAGCATTCTTCAGTGTAAATTTTTGTGACAAACTCGTGCAGAAAGTAGTTAATGAAATATTTCATAGAGAATGTTTAATTGCTTCTAAACGAATAGAATAAAATATACATTTTAGTTCAATGTTTTAATGTCACTTGATATGTTATCCCAGATTTGAATTTACATTTACGTACATACACATTTTTTTTACAGATAATTACATTAAACATAAATTATTACCATTGATTGAAATTTTAGTATTTTTCATGTGAAATTGCATTTATTTATGGTACTAATAAAGAAATGTCATATAATTTTCACAGCTGCAACAGGTAGCATAAAGAACGGGTTTGCCATAGTGCGGCCACCAGGTCATCACGCAGAGATGTCGCAGGCAATGGGATTCTGTTTCTTTAACTCTGTTGCTATAGCAGCTCGCTTGTTGCAACAGAAGTTAGATGTCAGAAGGATACTCATTGTCGACTGGGTAAGCCTCCTAAATTAAAATTATACTTTTGCTAATAAGTTTTTTAAATTAATTATGTATTTATTAATGAAATTGGAGAGTTATTAATATACGTCTCTTACTCAAAAGTAACTGTTCCAGCTTGGATTATTTCGAGTTAGTAGCTCATTTATTGAAATTTAATTCTTTTCTGTGGTTTTATAATGATTCTAATTAAATTACATTTCAAACGTTGCATGAAATTTAGTAAATTAACTTTGTGATGAGGTATTTCAAATTTAAAGGTTTAATCTCTTTTAGTGAAAACGTACCTATCATCTGAGTGGCTGAGGAGAGAGTAAGGAAGTTAATTGGTGATATGTGTAAAAATTACACTTTTTCTCTGCCTCCCATTATTAGCACCCACTCCACGTTTTTCCTTCCCTCCTCCTTACCAGATTTCCCCAGTTCCTATTTCATTTCTTCATCCCCTCCTTGCTATTCCCCTCTTTTCTACCATCCTTGATCCTTGCCACTACACTGCCGTAGCAATCACTCTCTTATCCCTGCTATCCACCAATCCTTTGATCCTTCCTCACTGCTACCACCTTTCCCATTCTTCTCTTGCTATACTTCCACCTTCTTTTCCCCATATCACTCAACCACCACCACCACCACCACCACCTCCTCTCTGTTTCCTCCTCTCCCAACTACCAACCTCTTGCTTATCTCCTAAAGAGGATGGCACAGTGGTAACACATTGAACTTGCTTGTAGTTAAAATCTGGGTTTGATCCCTGGCTCCAGACATTCTGATTTTTGTTTAACATGGTTTCCGATAAATTGCAAATGAATGATGGAATGTTTCCTGAACAAAGGACATTAGCTTGTGTGAAACCTATGACCTCGTGGTCAACAAATAATTAATCTCCTGTAACTTATCTTCCATTCGTTCGCATATTTCCCCACTCTCCATAACCTAAGCCACTCCCTTCCCTCCCCTCTCCGGCCCATAACACCCTTTCCACCTACCCTCTTTCACAATATTGCCTGCCTTCCTGCACAATACCATTTTCAACCCACCACACCTGCACCCACCATCACCCTCCTTTTCCTCATGCAACTACTCCTTTCCTCCCTCCTTGTTGTGCTTCAACCCCCACAGAGTAAATAAAATAATAGTACAGAATGGAGACACAATGCTTTATGCTGGACGCGTTTTTGAAGCTCTGATAGCTTAATAAAAGTGTCAACTTGGCAAACATAAAACCGAACTCGACTGCACTTAAAAATTAATTTGCTGCGTAGTAAAAATGTAATTAGCAAAACTTCTGTTTGAAGATGCATTTAATTTCAAGGAACATGTACTTGCAAATATTACACTTAAATAAGACTTTGATATTATTGTATGACAAATTAGGGGAATTTCTTGTTTGCATCCACAAAATCGCCAAACTGTGTATTTTGTATATTGATCTCTTTTATATATTATGTTTTTAAAGGTACTATTTTAAGTGAAAGTTATACAGGAGCTTTATTTTATTTCGAGGCTTTGCTGAGAGTTGTGATTTTTTTTATTCACACTTCACTATCAAAAATAAGCAAAGTTACAAATAATGACTTTGTTCTTCAATAGAATGCAACATTTTAAACTAACAAAATAAAAACTACAGACATAGCACATGAAATCCTTCGAAATTTGTGATTACAAACTGGTTTTTGTGATAAGAATAACATTGTGACATGACATGGCTATGAAATTCGTTGACCATGTGTTTCACATCACATTTTAAAACTTTGACAAGTAACATCGCACTATCATCGAACTAAACAATAATTATTTTTGTTAAAATTAATAATGCAATTTGACTCAAAATACATCCTAACAAGAGAGGTAAGTACATTATTCGCAATAGGAAAAAAATCACTCCTCCACAGCAAGCAACGTCTGCCATTTTACACTCAACAAGTGTTTCAATAATGCCACTCTAAGTACAGTTGGACAGACACGTTGATTTATAATATATAAAAACAATTACGATGTTTCTGTTTGTAAAATTATAAAACCGCTCATTAAAAAGTAACTTAATATTTAAACATAAACACAAATGCTATCAGCAATATTAATTCCAAGTAAAAATTTTATTCTGTTACGTTAGATTTTCAGTAAGCTGTTGGAAAAATTTGCTCATGAGCTCCCTATATAGAGTGTCCAACCCCTGCTTACCCCTTTCCCCCCTCTTCTTTGTGCATCCTCCTCAAGCTCCCCCCTTTCCCCCTCAAGCTCCTTCCTTTCCCCCTCAAGCTCCTTCCTTTCCCCCTCCTCAAGTTTTCAAATTCCCACTCCTTTTAGGGCAGGGGTGATCAAATGGTCAGACCACTCGCCTCCCACCAAAGCATGTGAGAATCATGATATATGATGCAGTTGGCCGGCAGATTTTCTCTGGGATCTCAATTTCCCCTGCCCTACACATTCCGACGCTGCTCCATAGTCACCCCATATCACCCCTCACCAGCATTAAAGACCTACATGTTAAGCGTTGACCAAATAAACTAGCTCACACACTCAGTCTCCTTTCCCCCCTCCACTAGCTCCTACTCCTTTTTCCCCCTCATACTCATGTAACCCATCCTTTTATCGTTCAGCAATTCATTAATTTAAGTTTAAGTCGAAAAACCATTCTCCATGTCCTAAAAAACATCATTCGGCTTCCAAATCGCACGTGATCAAAAACTCGAGCATAGGCCCCCAGCACCCAACGCGTTGCCCTGAGCACCCACCCCATGATTTCCCTCCTCCTGTACCCACCATTTTCTCCCTTCCCTATACTCTTCTGTATGACCTTTCCCATTTCTTCACTGTAATGTCACATGCCTGCTGCCTATTTTTTCTAATCACGTGCTTCTTATCCCCCACATAACCCCTTGACTCAACCCCGCCCTCTCCCTGGGGGTGGTGTGTGTGCAGTGTGCGAGAAGGCACCTGATGTGGGTCGGACTAGCGCGCGCCTCGGAGAGTGAAGCCGAGGGGAGCCGAGCGCTAACCGCACGAAGAGGTGGGGGAGGATCTTACTTATCTGGGGCAGGTTTCTAGTCACTCACCTGGTTAAAACAACTCTCTCAGCAGCCTCTGTTTTCTGTCTGACAGAGGTCGAGGTCCCGGGCTGGACTCGTCGCGCAACTGTTGTACTCGACGGTGTTGGGGCGGCGATCCCTTGACGGGAGTCTTGATAGGGCTAATGACAGGGGGCGGCCTCCTGGCCATGCGCCGCAGAAGTCTACTCACTGAGTCCGGGTTGCGCTTCCTCTTGCGGATTCTGCGCGGAGGCGGCGTTTGCTCAGGGGATGAACTACCCTGGCGGGCTTGGAGCTCACTTTTACAAAAAGCACCGAACGAGAGCTGATTACCCCGTACCTTGGTGGGCGATGGGATGAGCTTAGGTGATGTTACCTGTACGTGAGCTTGGCGGTGTCGCTCCTGAGCGGCCTTTGCTTTTAACGACTGAATTTCAGGTGGCAGGGATTTATTAAGGTGCTGCACCCGTTGAGGCATTGAATAAAAGATAGAACTTCAATAAATGATTGTATTCCGTGGCTCACACTATACAACACTGAACAGGGTTTCTCGTATCTGGAGAAGTCACACAAGTCTTTAACACGAAAAGTCACAGGTCTCTTATAACTCGTAAAATACACAGGTCTCGTAAAATACACAGGTCTCGTAAAATACACAGGTCTCTTATAACTGATCACTCTCAATAACTCAAAGTCTCTTTCAAGATTGTTGCTATCCACGTGGATGCTGCGCGATATGAGCGACACGGGATCTCGGCCTTGTGGACTGGTGGAACTTTCCATAGATGAACTAGCGCAACTTCCGCTATGTGCCTCATGGCTGAAGTAGCGGTAACAGAATGTAGGGTGTGTTCCCTTTTACGCGCGCGGCGCGGAAACTGAGTAACAGAACCTCCTCCTTCCAGTCTCTCAGCGGGTGAGGTAGGTAAGGGTATGGTACAGGAAGGTGGAGGTCTCCCTTCGCAAGAAGTCGCTCCGGGGTTGGTAGAGGTCTCCCTTCGCAAGAAGTCGCTCCGGGGTTGGTAGAGGTCTCCCTTCGCAAGTAGTCGCTCCGGGGTTGGTAGGGATCTCCCTTTGCAAGAAGTCGCTCCGGGGTTGGTGAGGGTCTCCCTTCGCAAGAAGTCGCCTCGGAAGCAATCGGTAGGACTCCCTTCGCAAGAAGTCGACTACCAGGGAGGGTTGAAGGTCTCCATTTGCAAGAAGTCCTTCGGGGAGGGTTTGAGAGACGGGAACTCAGAGGAGCTGCCAACGAACTCTGAAGAAACTGGGCGAGAGGCGCCCCTTATATACCCGAAGTTAGGGGGTCTGGGAGGGAATAAGTTCCGTTAGGTGGGTGGTAAGATGGCGGCGCATGCGTGGCCGTCGGCTGTAGAGCAGGCGTGCCACCTCAACACCCACATATTTCTCACAAATAAACTCTCTACTTCCACAAAATTAATACTTTACCGTCAGGTCCCACTCAAAAATAACGATACCGTAAAAATAGTAATAATACACAAGGATTAAATACATACAATTTCACTACACTCAATTTACATTTCAATATTTACATTATTCTCAAGTTGCATGGCCATCTTAAAGTTCGTTTGTTTGTTTACATACAGCGTGAAAATATTTATACAATACGAAAACACGTGGTTTCCATTCTGGATTATTTTACAAAACAAGGTAACCTGTATAGACTAATATTTACATATAATAGGCATCGGAAAAATTACATACACACAATAGCGTTGTGTGGACCTGAGGGCGGCGTGCCTGCTTAGGCCTAACCTCAAAAGGGACAAGCTCGGGGGGCGATCGCAAAAGAATGTAATAGAATCGGCGGGGCGTCACCCTTTATCTAATTCTTTCCCATTACTCCCCATTTTTTCACTTACATTTTCTCCACATCACCCCCTAGGCATACATCTCTTTTCACCTTCACCATTTTGCTTATAGGCCATTCGGAATAAAGTGAGCACTAAAGATTTAACCTATGAAAAAAATCACTAGCCGTTCCTGCATATAAGCCAACATTAACAACAGTTACATTTTTGTTTGTATGGTTGGTAGCGAATAACTGCATGTAGTCCCGTTTATTTTCTTATTTGAATACAGCATTAGTGAAACAACATCAATTGCAAACGACCTCTCTGTATTTAATATACTTTAAAATATTTTTTTAAGTTCTTACTGACATACCTACTGACTGTATAAT